>CAAKHC010001657.1:140499-156454 GCA_901007825.1 Macroramphosus scolopax | reverse complement strand
CATTAAAAACTTGTATTCAGTAAGTTAAAAATATGTATGTAATATACACATATTAATGAAATACATATATCATTGATTATAAACAACATCACTGCTGTCGAGCGCTGTAGAAGAAGAAGAAGAAGAAGAAGAAGAAGAAGAAGAAGAAGAAGAAGAAGAAGAAGAAGAAGGATAAAGGATGTCGCTAATTTATTCAGGCTCTTTTTTTAATCAAAATGGGCAAAATATTCTCTCTCTGCATTGTAACAGTGAACAACTCCCGAAAGTTCGGCCAAAAGTTTCTGTGATTTTATATTCATTTCAAATTTAAAAAGTTTCCCTAAAAATGCCCAAAAGCAACATGTTAAAGTGGCAAGATATCAGTTTCGTTTTATCTCACATCAAATCCAATCCATGAGATTAGCCCTTCGCTGCATGATTCCCTGTGTTCGGTCTCAGGGCGCAGTACCACAGCCGACCACTGGGCTATGCTGAAATGCCAACTGCATGAAAATGAAGTTGTTGAGACTCAGACAAAGACAATTAAGTAATGATTTCACTGTAAGGTATTTAGCTTTGGGTCTGCCGTGCTGCCTTTGTTCTTAGTAAATGGTGATCATTAGCTAGTAACAGTATTGTTGACACCTTTTTTTTTTTATCCGGCAATCAAAGGCAAATAGCAAGAAAAACAAGGTTTGACCTATATTCATATATATTCCTTCTGCAGCAGCATCCCAAAGGAAAGACAGGTACAGAGGCATCATGCAACCTCCTAGGAGTACATGAACTCCTTGCTCGATAATGTGAAGAGGGTTTGACTTGTGTTAGACTTGTGACTACAGCTTCTCATCGGAGGTGTTTTTTTTTAATCTCTGTTAATTTTGACAAGTAGCACCCTTCCACACACATGGTCAATAAATTAAACTATTCAATATTATATTTAAATCTGGCCCATCCTACTGTTTCTGTCCCTCTGGGGGAGTAAAAAGGGGGGTGTCTATGGTCAGCATGTATAGGCTGCGTCTGGTCGAGGTAATCCTTGGTGATCTGCCCTAATCTGTCACAGATATGCAGCTGAAGCGCAGAGAAACTGTTAGGGGAGAGTGGAGAGGGGGGTGAGAGTCAGAAGGGGGGAAAACTGGATTATGGGAGTATGTCTGCATTAACTCACTGGCCTATCTTTTAAATGCGCTGCAAAAACAGCTTTGGCTTGTACACAGGCAACGTTGCGAGATCATGTATGTGTACACAAGCTAGCGTGTGTGTTAGTGTGTGTGTGTCAGCTGAGCTTATTTCGTGTCAGCCACACAGGCCTAAGGAAGTGTCTCTATTATAGAGAGGAACATGCCCATTGCTACCTTTTGCTATTTCGAATCTCAACCTTTCCTACCGCCTGAAACCTGACAGACGTTACCAGGTGATCCAGTGTTTCCGTTCCTCCATCCTTAGTTGGCTCATGACCGGGTTTGTCCTGGGAATATGGTTCGTTATTGGCATTTATCAGATCTCTCTTGGTTCCCATATTCACGATGTATGTGTTTTTTTAAAATAATCTTTCCAATTAAACCCTCATACAATTATAGTTTACATGATTATTGTGGAAAATTACTAATTGTGGGTTGTTGTGGATTAAACTGTCTCACATGTTGAGTCGCGCCCTGATTTTGAGCCTGATATACCCTGCAGCGCAGGAACACACACATCCTTTGCAGTAATAAACACATACACACAGGCTTTTTCACCAGTGCAGAAACACTCTCAAGTACTATGAAACTAATTGTGATGCAGTTACTCCTTCGTCTCACACTTTTGAATTTCATGCAGTCTGTGCATTGTTCTGTATCTCCATCGCTGACGTTGATTGATACAGTTGATGTGGCTTTTCATAACACAAACAGTAAGACATCCACGGGCACGCACAGTCCTGCACTCGTGCAGTCCCTCATCTCCAGCCATGGGAGGGTCACCCCGTGGCCCGAAGAGAGAGAGAGAGAGAGAGAGAGAGAGAGAGAGAGAGAGAGAGACCGTGTGGATGCTCTCATGTTTATGTTTGGGAGATTAGCAATGATGAAAGAATGCCTTTTCAAGTCTGGGCTAGAGGGGCCTCTGTTCAATGCCCCACCCTTTCACCATACGCACACTCACACACACTCTGTCTCACACATACGCACACATTTAGGGATGTGTGCTGATACAAGGGCATACAAAGTAATTTCGTCATCAAATCCCCGCACATATAATCGCCACATCAAAAAACTGGCAAAGTTGTAGATATATTGCCTCCATATTCATGCCTGACATCGACTCTCTCTGTGTCCAGATTGGTAATAAAGCATGTGAAGGCTGCACTCACCCTCATCCATCCTTCTCCCTCTCATCTTCCCGTCTTCATCCAACCCCAATGAAAGAGCCTCATTGTTCTACTCTGTTTGTATGTGGTCTCTCAGTCTCTCCGCTTTTACTCTCCTCTTCGAGTCCTCTCAGACTCTCTTGCAGCCATATGCTTGGCCTTCTTTAGGGTTTTTTTCATCTCATCACCTTGTAGTGGTATGGATTATGATGTGATTTATTCATTCTTGTGGGTTCTCATGCGAGGAGAAAGGCATGGAACTCTCAATCTTCCTTGTGATTATGCATCCACACCAAACCAAACAGACGAACTTCTGAGGTTTATAGCTGTCTTTCTTTTACTGTCGGTTGTGGATTTGCATTAGGGAATTCCTCGGTTTTAGGAGACAAACACGCTCAAGCCATTTGTTTGGCAATAGCTGCAATTTGAAGTAGAGTTTTTGCAAAAGCAACATGATTATTACTGGGTTAAGCCTGCACCGCACTAATGCCTCTCCCAGGAAGGCTAAAGACTGTTTGGTCACAGTTCCATGATCATATTCACTCCTTCAATATTCTATTGTCTGAAATGCATCAATCATAGGTTTGTTTGACCAGGTATTACAAGCTCTATTGTGTAACTTTTCTCCTCAATGCAAAGCTGCTTCTGTTTTCTTTGGCTCCCTGTCAAGGCTCCATATGACAGTTTCACTCACTGCAGAGATTCATACCTGGGGAACAGCTCATACTAGACGCCGGAGTTCATGCTTGTCCTTAGACTGACTAAACACTCCCCAGTTTCATTACCCAGCATGGTGAGTGTATTCAGCTACTTCCTTTGTTGTCTCGGCAAGAAAACATTCATTCATCAAATGGTTGGAACCACAGGTGTAATTGGATTTTTTTTAGTGCGATCTCGGATTCTGGGGGGCCCTGGGTGTTGAGAAGTAAACTCCCTCAGGTCTTACCTACTGAAGAGTGGAAAGCACCTTGTCAAGAGAAGTCATGAGAGGGAGGTTTTGCGGTGGCGGATCGAGAATAGGGGAAATAGAGGTGTGCTGTTAAACTCTACTTAATTAGACATAGTTCCTGATGACAGTCATTATCTCCCGATCGACTTGATAATGTGTTAGCAACAGTGGTGTGGAGGGATCAGAGGAGCCACCGTCCTGATCTTGACACAGAGAAGGCAAGGCCGAATAACAGCCAAAGACAAAGAAAGCTGAAAGGTATAAAAGAAAAAAAAAAAAGATGAAAAGCTACCTTAGTGTGCAGTAAACCTCAAGGCACTAGCCGGGATGCCTGTGTGAAACATGATACGACCTCTGTGACAGCTGCTGACACTGCTTGATGTGCAGAACCAGTCAGGAACTGCGGAGCGGAGCGTGCACGGTTGTCTATGTTTTGGCGGTGTGGGGTCGAGGCCTGCATGCTTATCCAAAAATGCCACCAGAAAAATGATACGCCATCCTCCAATTTTAGAATTGCTCCTGGCAGATTGAATTGCATTCCAACGTGCCCTCAGCTCCAAGAGGGAGATTTCCTTGTGTGTTGTACCTGGTGTCAATCACTGCTGCGGCACTCAGAGGGACAACACAGGAATGTGATGTTACGGGTAGCTGACCCAAATCTGCATGCCGTTAATACAGATCGTTAACACTGAATATCCAGATAACCAGCTGGCGGAGGACTGTCTTCTTGGTATTTGTTGGAGGCGCAGAATAGGAGAACAAACATGTTGACTCAATCAGCGTTGTCCTCATGAAACTGCATGAACAGCCGAGTGAACATCCTGGATTTATTAAGCAGTATATGATTCAATATAAAGCATATCATGTGATAAAGACCGCCGAGCCAGTCGATATGCGGGCCAGGGTACGTGTTAGGACAGTGAATCAGTTTGTTTATATAGATGATCACTATTTGTTTTACATGGGGAGCAGATGGCACTACCGTTGACCCCTTCGTGTGTCTTCCTGTCCCCCAGCTGAACCGCAGCATGAGGGGGCCCTTATCTGGTCAAACTGGGCGGTGGGGAGGGGAAGGCTTTGAAGGCACGCTTGTGTGGCGATGCAATCAGGCAGACTGCTGTAGGGCTACAACCCCCCCCCCCCCCCATACACACACACACACACACACACACACACACACACTCCCTGCTCTTCCTTGTCCAATACCCTGCATTGCCCGTCTTCTTGCTTTTCAATACCACAGAGGGAGATCTCCGAGGCTCCCTGGGTGTTGTGCGAGCAGCTCCCTGACTGGCCTTTTGGAATCATGCGGGCAGTATCACGTAAAGTCCTTCCCATCCCCTAATCATCTGTAATATCTCAAGGAGGATCTCGAAGTGATAAAACACTTACAGAAACCCGAGGGATTCCTTGCAAATTTTCCACCCTGGACAGAAAAATAAATAGAGATTATCTATAGAGACAATATGATCCCAGTGGTCCCCTCTTCTCTACCCTCTGCAGGGAGGGCAGAGATAAAGCCCCTGTCGGATACACACCGATAAATTAACACTTCTTAGATGGATAGCATGCAATGTGAACGCAACCCAAATGCATTTTACAGCTTATAGACAAAGGTTGTAGCGTTTCCTAACTTCTTCAGTCTGCTGTCGAAAACAGCGTTTCTGTGGACATGTTGGTGTGTCGTCGAGTCAACTGATTTCATTGATGTTATTGTAATTAATGTCTATTCGGTTTGGCTGGTAGAAAAACAGTCTTCTTTGAGCTGTCAGTTAGGTGTCATCAACACTCCGGCTTTAGAACGTCTCTCGGGCCAAAGAAACCTACTGCTCCCAGTTATGATGTGGTCGCCGGCATGTAAGCGCATTTGCATGTTCGCAAAAGTGTGTGCCAGCTCTCCCAGATTTTTCCAATTATTTCTCATGATATAAAAGAAATAATTTCATCTAGCTAACCACTTTGATGCTTTCATCTTCCCCTAATATGTTCCACACTAGCATTTTAACAACACTCTACCACTCACAGATATTGATTTGGATTAGGCTCTGTCACGTTAGGGGATTGCGTAAATGAGGCTTCTTTTTTTTTCTTTCTTTATTCTCCCCTCACTCATTTTCGTTCCCCCTCTCCCTGTCACATCTCCATGCTGCCTCCTCACATGCCCTTTGATGTGCCTGCTTTAATTTGGAGCTTAATGGAATCTGTGGCACTGCTGTGCCTATCGGTGGCAGGATCGCAGATCCCAGGGTTCATTGCGGCTTGTCTCCATTCTGGTGAGTGGGTGTCAAGATAGCCGTGAAACAATGGAGGAGGGCCGGTAGCCCTAGGAGACAAACTGCATTTCCAACACAGATCCGCGTGCGTTGGAAAGCCCTAGTTGAGGTTATCGCCTGTGTGTTTCACCGGAGGACGTCCCATCTGCAGCAAACAACTGTTGACTTCACAAAGACAAAAACAGTTTCATTCTTGAATGAGGTCATTTAATTTATATCGCATTATGTGTGCATGTAAGAAAGAATAATAGCATCAGTTGTCATAGTAATAGCAGCTATAGTATTGAGGTGGTGACGTTGGGATTTGAGACGCTAAACGTGTAAACATATGGTCCATCTGGGGACCCTTGTTGCATGCCGTCCCCGATCTTTTTCTCCCATAATGTTCTCTCTGCTCTGCGCTACAAGCAGAATTCAGGCAGGAACTGGAAGAACAAAAAGAGAAGGAGCAGATGTTGTTGCAGTTAAATAGTATTTAAGAGTCCATGCAGACACAATACTGTATATATACATACATGCCGCATACATTGAAAGTACAGACGTGTGTGTATAATGATGCAGTACACAGTACAGATGTCTGGTTTGCTTTACTATTTCAATAGATCATAGAGAGAAAGTCTCCCAGAGGGATATTTTATGTTCACAGGCCTGTATGTGTTGCAGGTAAAACCATTAGGTCACCGAACACATGTAACATGAATACAACTGATTCGGAAAAAGTTATACCAAATCATAAAGTATATAATATACTACATTTATATAGTGTATATAAAATATTCAATTTAATCTCAACTGAATTTACAATAACATTCAGAAACCTCATTGTACAAATACATTTTATAGATGTTTGTCACTTTTATTTAGCCTGCGAAACGTAGAAATGTCTTTATGGGATATGCTGTTGCCAATAATCTCTGAAGCGTTTATGTTTTGCAGTCAACCCTTGTGGCTTATGCAGCTACATGTGTGCCCTCAGATGGTGCAGAGATCATGTTGATTTATTCTTTAGGGGCAAACATGTTGTATAAAGCTTGTGGACTCTTGCATTTTAATCGTTCCCAGTTTGACAACCGTTTTCCAGCTCCTTGTGCATCACACGTTTACATTACCTGTTTCATTTCAGTCAAAAAAAAGAAGCTGTCCGTATTCCAGTCAGGTCAAAGTTTGGACTGCTAACGGCCCGGCAGTGCAAGCGAACTTAGAAAAGATGTCAGGGATTTCGTACGCTGCTGTCCAGACTACAACTTTCAATCAGTGGGGGGATTATAAATCAAAGCAGGTGGTTTCCTCCCCAAAAACCTCTCCACAGGATAGACTGCTCGGGGGCAGCGGGTTATGAGTGAGCAATGATAAAAGTACAGCCGTAAATCAATTCTGCATCCTTATCAAAGACATATTTCAATGACTGTATGTACCGTTTAACTAGCATGCTAGTAAAAAAAAAAAAAAAGAAATACAGAAAGAGAAGGAACTTCCATCTGTGTGTGTGGAAAGACGACAGGATCCGGGATCTGAGGCCTGATGAGAATACGCCCTCAGCCATACATTTGTACTGTATTCAAAGCCACTGGAAGTCAAGTTCAGACAGTGTGCTAGCAGGGGAAATCCCCTTTATCTCTCTTCACATACTCAGCTTAATGAACTCTGCTGCATGTAATGGCACATACAAGGCTGTGTTGGAGGTGCTTTGCCTCTGTCTTTCATCCACGTCTGTATTTGATGTGTTCCTGCCAGATCATTATATTACGGGGGGAATTGTTTTTCGTCTTTGAGGTCCGACTTTTAGTTGTGGAGTTGTTCCTTTTTGTCCTAAACATAGTGCAGTCTGCATCAAGCAGTGGTCAGGTTTGATGACCTACAACACAACACTGAACAAGGGAACAAGGGAAGTGTGTTGAACTTTAATCAGCAGGTCAGTATCGTCAGTAAACATATTTTCACAGCTAGTCAATGCCCCAGGAATAGACCGTCTGAAAACCTAACTGAACACAAATACATTATAAATTCCACACCATCACTTCCTCAAAATAAGACATGAACGCACGCAGTCTCGGAAATGTTAATGCAATCCCATTTGGAGTGCATCAAAAAAATCAAGATTATACATTATAGCAATATGAAATACGGACTGTTTAACAGGCGCCGGCTAATTGAGCCTCCATGTGCACAGAAATTAAAAACTTGCCAAACATTTCAAAGATTTCACGCAAGCACACGTCATGTTTTTGAACGAGCTTTGGTCGAAAAAATTAAATATTTTTTTACAAGTACAAACTAATTAATTCACCCAAGCCGTTTCGTTCCTGTGGGGTTCAGATTAAAACATTTACTGAAGCTGATTTGAAAAATGTGGGGGGAAAAAAAACAGTATTATTACTAGCTCCTGCATTTATTTGATGTCTGACAACTCATACGAAGACATATATTATATTTGACTTCAATGCGGTCCAAAGTGAAATATTTTTCTCGCTCCCTTACAGTAGTTTGAATACGACAGATTCAAACTTAACTTTGGTCCGACTCAAAATCCAACACAGCCACAGGCGTGTGAAATAAGATTGCTTTATTTGTATAATCTATCTTGTTGGACGACAAGTTAGGAATCAGCCACTCGCCACAGTGAGCTGTCACTTCCTGCCATCCCTGTCATGTCTCTGAATGTTCCCCGTGATATTCAAGAGGCATGAAGATAAAGGAACATGGATAAATTGCTAATACCATGAAGCAGTTTACTGGCTGTTTGACCACGCTAGCTTGGGTCTTTGATCTATCCGCAGACAAACCTTTATGGCTGCTGGTAGACACACCGCTTCGGTCAACCAGTGCCTCTGCACCAAACTCTAGCTCGTACATCGATGTGTATAACAAACCCAACACTGAACCGGCTTTATCCGAGCTGTCTGTTTCATTCAAATTTGACAGATGAGCAAGTAGTGAGGCTGCAGCCTGGCTCTCTTGGCCCTACCTGTGCAGGAGAAGCCTCTCCCTCTGATGTCTGTCTGTAAATTGACTTGCCTTTTCAGGCTCTGACCCTGATGTCTGATGTAAGACCCAGACACCACACATCAAAGGGAACTGGGGGGTGGGAGAATGGATTTCTATTTTGGAAGAAATATTGACTTTAGGCATTGAAGTGATGAGGCATCCAGCTTTTCGCATCCTATGTGATATTACAGAATCAAAAAATTTAGTTTTTTTCCCCCCTTTAAACCAAACCCCCATAGAAAAGGTGCTAAAAATTAATTGGATCTGTTTTGCAGTATTTGGAGTTCCTCCGGAGTACAAATGCAATAAACCTTATTTGTTTTTTATATTCTTTGTGCTCTATTGTTCATTCACCTATGCTGGTACAGTCATCGTCTTAGGGGAAACGTCTTGAACTTCCAAAAGTTTGAGATAACGTCTTCAAACGCCTGTTTTGACAACCAGCCGTCCAAAACCAAACCATATTCCATTGACAGAGGTAAAGATAAACATACAAATCAGCTCCCTCTTACGTTTAGGTGGAGGTGAATTCACTCCCTCAGGTATTCACAAAAGTCTCATTACAACTAAATCAAATACTACATCACAGGTAAAGTTCCCAATTCACAAGGTAAAGCACAAACTTATCGAGAATGTTTACCTGATGTATGTAAAGTAAAGTCTGCCTGTTTGTGGTACATCATTATATATTACACTATTGAACAATAAGTACCGGTAGAAGTGGAATTGTAATGATTTACGTGGTGCAGGTGCAGCTGATTTCAGGACAGACACAGGCACACTCTTTTATTCTAATTATCATTTTAATGTAGGGATTTGGAGTTTCAGTGGCCGGAGTGAGAGTGCAGGAACATGGAGCAGGCCTCTCTTCTTCCTCCTGCAGCCCACTATCAACAAACGGAATCCAGCTGTTGTCACTGGAGACAGAGGCCACCTGCTGCTTATCCTGCAGGCCCATTCTGCTGCAGCATAAACATACCTGCACCGCCTTGGGACTCGGAATATTAGGGGGGAAAGCTGCACTCACATGCACGCAACCAGTTTTCAGGCCTGTAGGTACTGATTTTACTGATAGCTTCGGTCAGAACAGGTATAGGCGTCCCTGGATTCCAGTAAAGACATTGCTAAGAGGTGCAGCAGTGATATAGAAAAGGCTGAACGAGCAAACCAAAGGTTTTTCTTGCAGTTACTTAAGTTTAAATCACAGTTATGCCATGCATCTCCTTGCTAATTTATTAGGTACAACAATCTGACAGCAATTAACACTCAATAGTTTTACCAAAAACAGTCATTCTATTGTAGTTGAAGCATTTTTTTTCATCCTGATGAATCACCTGAACCAGTTTACAGTGTAATTAAATGTGGTGAGACTGCAGCCGCCTCCACATCTCCACCATGAGTGCCTCCACATGTACACAGAGAGAGAGAGAGATTTAAAAAAAAAAAATGCTACAGAGATAGCATTAAGCCCCTGATGACGAGTCTTAACAAACGCACACACACAAACATGAGCGCGCTCATCTAATGGCTGTACTAAAGCCGCTGCTGATCTTTGTTGTGAAAAGTTATCTGAGACTCTATAGCCATCTTCAAGGTTCAGTCAGCCGCTGTGCTCAGAGAGGAGTTTTGCAGGATGGAAAAGCATTTAAGCTGGATTCACAGTGGGGATCTCCACAAAGCATGCATCAGAAGACAGCCAAACCAAGTATTATACAGCTTTCTTTGAAGAGTGGGAAATACCAGTTGTAATGTTTCCCCCCAAAAAAAAGCAGCAAGGCACACTGTGGGTTTTGTACCTTCAATTTTTCTCCTTGTACAAATAAAACGGAACACGGGGGGAAAGGCAAACACACACACAGCCGTGCATGAGTACACATTAAACCTGCTCGGGATTCAGCGGCATGCTGTATACATGAAGAAGCCTCATTGATTTACTAGACTATACACATGTACACACACTTCACACACAGGGCAAACCGCTTCCTAACCATTTACCACTAACTAAGAGTGGAGCAGCCTGGGAGCTTTTGTCCCTCCTCTGTTCTTTCTCGTAATCATTGGCTTGACTGCAGTCGTAGCCGCGGTGCTGCCTTGCTCAGGAGCCTCCGGGAAAAACAGCCACCTGTGAGGTTGGCTGGCTGGCCCGGCGCCAGGACAGAAAACAGATATGAACGCGAGTACCTGCGAAGGCGTCACACTCCAGCACACACCGTACACACCGACACTCGCGCACACGCACGCACACAAAAGAGAGGATAATTCCCCTGCCCACATGAAAGCGGGAGGCGGCGGGCAGAACGCCAAGCAGCACTACCTGGAGACAAAAGAGCAGCACCTCTGGGGGTTTTGATGTTCATCTGGGATTCAACATGCTGATGGATCCTGCATGTGAGGGGGAGAGGGAGATGTGCGTGTGTGTGTGTGTGTGTGTGCGTGTACGCAGATGAATATATTTGAGCCTGCAAGCGATGTGTGCTCCCAGTATGCTGCTGCTCCATAGTCTGCAATTAATCTCTCCGACATCAGGCCCTCCCCAAAGGGGGGCAGATTTCTCCCTGCTGCGACTGATCTCGGCCGCGCAGCAGGCCTGGGGGTGTGTGGGCGGTCTGTGGCTCACTCAGTCTACTCAGGCAGGAAGGTATCCACCTGAGACATATGGATTGGCACAACTTACCTGGCTTGGCATGGCGGCCAGTGTGATGTAAGATTAGCTTTGACTGCTGGCTAATTAAGTGTAAGAAAACACTTTAAGTAATGTCATGACATGTTTATTTTTCTCTCATCATCTTCCCCTCATGAGAACTGTTTTGTCATTCCACTTAATTGTTTTTCAATATATTGCCAAAGGTAATTTTTAGTATGAAAGAATCTCTTGTTTTAAAAGAGATTTCACGAGACCTTCTAGAGTTTGATGGCGTCTCAACTCCTCGACAACATGACAATCACAAATTTACATCTGGCGAGACATCACGGTCTTCAACCTGCAACCTACAACTGCAGACTATCTGAAGTGTGAAGGCGTCATGTGCTTAGACGCACGTAAAGGTAAAGAAGGCTGAAACAAGACCAACACTGAGTAAGACACACAAGTTGAAGCATCACGATTGGGCCAAGAAAACAAGTTTTTTTCAAAGGTTTATGAACAGATTAATGAGAGTTACTGTTGATTGACCAGATGGACGGCCAGGATCTCTAATGAAGACATGCACTCAGAGTCAGAGACGCCAGCAAGGTGGAGGAGTGGCACTAGTATGCGCTGCTATCATTAAGGATACGTTAATTGGACTTTTTTGGTTTTGAAGATGAACTATCAGAAACTTCCAGTCTCGGGAAGACGTGTTAATTAAGCAGTGGTGAAGGAGAAAGACACATTCAGGAGCATCATCATCTTCAGGGCTGGTGTCCACCAGCTTGAAGTGCCCATGACCCTTTTTTAGAGCACTTATCTGAAGTGATGATTGTTTGACAGAAAAAACTAATTAGTTTACTCTCATTGTTACGACTAGCTGGTATCTTCATCCTGAGAAGTGCAGGGTGGAAAAAGTTTTGATATCAACCTTCCCCAGGCTAAAACTCCATCTTATCTTCTTCCTCTGTTTAAAAGCTATGCTTTGGCATTATGGATTAGCTGTGCGATAGGAAAAAAAATTACCAATACAGAGTTACATAATCTGGAAAAAAAATAAAAATAAATGTTTGCTGCTCTGGGAAACAATGCAGCCGCTCTGCCTTCCAAGCCTCTTGGTCCCGTTCCACATCCAGTACAATGTCTGATAGCACCAGTGGAAGCAGTGGTGCCGCTAGTTCTGCTGATGCCCGATAATCCCGTGTTTATGTTTGCATGTGTATACTGAAACATGCACAGTGTCACTCTACATCAGTACAAAGGACCTGTGATGTGAGGATTACCACATCGGAGCCGTGCGGCGCTTTTGGTTTCACGGGGTGAGATGATGGTTGGCTGCTGTGCACCACCAGCCTCTGCACTGTCCTAATGATGTTGTCTGAGCACCGAGGGGTGGGGTTGCGGGGAGTTGGGAAGAGGGGAGAAACGAAAGGGGGATGTTACTTATCTCCACTGCTAGGCAGCATTGCTCTTAATTAAAACTCCTATCTGTGTCTTTGAAGTTCATAATGAGTCAGTTTGGTTACGCGGTGGAACAGCGAGGAAATAAGGCCAGAACTGATATTTATGCCGTTATTTCTCCACCTCTGATTCCTCTCGGTGTTTGACGACATCCTGGATGTATGTTATTGCATGCTGTGCAAGGGGAGAATGTTATTGTTGCATTTGTTGTTCTGTCTCTTATTTAGTTATTTACATGAAAACAACCTAGAGGAGCGACGATGTGAGAAATGAGGCCGATAAAAAGGAGCCAGTGCGGCTCATTTTTTATTACAGGATGTGAATGGGTTTAATCTTATCACTGGCTGCTCCTCACAGCTTGCGCTGATCTCTCTCTCTCTCTCTCTCTCTCTCTCTCCAGCTGCACACTCCTGCTTTCACAGGCCTTTCAGATTACAGTCAAATATTACAGCCCGTGACCAATCTCCAATTAACCAAATGTTGTAGTATCACCCTTGGCTCCTTTCATGCTCCTTTAACGCCTTTTCAATGGGCGTGAATATTTTTCACTTCTGTACTATGAAATATCATTCTGTTAAAGCCTCCTTGCTCATCTGCACGGCACCAATGGAAGCTTAGCCTAAATAAATCAGTCTTCCTATAATGTATTCTGAATCAGCCGAGAATTAATTGAACCTCAAAATTGTATTCCAATCAAATAAATTACCACAGCATCCGTGTTTTGAAAGGCTGACCAAGGATTTTTAGTGTCTCTAATTTTTCCGTCCCAAACCGCCAGGCATAATCGAGCATTAAATGAGCTGATCTTTTTGACAACATGCATCTCGCTGGTTTACACGCGTCTCCTTTGTGTGCGTTTTGACGCGTCTTGGCAGCGGCGTCACTGTGACGTCTCGCCTTTGTCTTGTTTACGCTTCGCCCTCGTGTCCATATGCCGTCAGTGTTTGACAGCGGATAGGAAAATAATTAGAGGCTGGAAAACGCTGAGCGTCGTGGGGATGATAAACTACAGAGCAGCAGGCAGGTCCAGTAATGACAACCAAGATACCGACCGCTCCGCAAACATTTGCATTTCACATTGATGAGTAGATGAAGCGTCGCTGCCTCGGAGGCTGTAAATGTATTTACAGTGAGCGCTGTGAGGTTTTTTTTTGTTGACCTGCATGAATCTTCTTTCAACCGAAGACAAATGCAAAACATCTCTTCTCCAAGTGTTTGACAATCAGATTTTTCCTCTCGCATTGTTCTTCCCCTTTTTCGCTCAGTAAGAGAGGAACCTCAGAAATAACCTCGCTTCTTTGAACATCGTTAGAAGCTGGCATCTTCTCTGTTTTGCTCCTAGAAAAGAAATCAGAAGATTCATGTCCAGATTCACTGGATGTGAAACTCCAGATAGCGTATTATTTATTTCTCCATCTTTTTTTTTTTTTTTTTTTTTTTTATCTTGAGACGAGAAAAACTTCAAAAGAACACCCAGATAGTGAGAAGCATGCTTGATGTCACCAGGGACAAATATTGCATCTGAGACAGTTGTAAATTTAGTTGCGGTGAAGAGTTCAATAGGAAACTTAGTATTTGTAAAGTTTGGTGTGGTGAAGAGCTCAATGTGAAACTTAACTATACGTGTCTTTTTTGGACAAACAAAATAGTTTCTGTTAGAAAATAGGTTGAATTTGATTTATAATCCTGCTGAATTAACACTTATTAAAAGAGCAAACCTTGAACATTATTAGAACAAACAGTAGGGGGTCAGACTTGCCCGTGTGAGGTGGGAAATGTCTCGATATGTTTGTAACCTAGCGACGTACATTGTGTTTTATCAACCCTTGTTGCGAACCTCCACAAGCTGGTAGAACCGCGGTGGTACAGACCTGAGACTTCCCTGGTTGATTCCCACGATGAAGATGATTTACCTTTACAGCTACAGTTCATAAATGTCAACATCAAACTTTGATACTAAAACAATATGTCAATCACTTGTTCATCTAATCAAAACCAACTGTCTCTATAAACGCCTCCGGTGTTTATAATTAATTTACAGCTCTGAGACACTCAGTTATACCATTGTACTTTAAACAAAGAGCAGGTCTAGACCGAACTCTTTATACGTTTGAATCTATGCATCATGTAACGTCAGCTTCAGGCAAGGATGCGGTATATCTAATTTATGGTTGTGTGCCAAGATTACACAAGATTGTTTGACATCTGGATATGTTCTTGCATCGGTAATGTCGGTCTGATATCTGTATAGGAACTACGTCAGTATCGGCACCCGTACGGACATTGGATCGCCCTCTGCTGCAGCTCCCTTGTACAGTAACTCACTATGGAGTCGAGTCTCTAACAGCAGCCACCGGTCAATAGCTGATATTAACGTGATACCATTGCGTTGGTATCAAACGCAATGGGCCATATCGAGCTGTTTTATCTGACTACCTGGAATTGGAACAGGCTGGTATGCCGCTTTGTGATGGGCTTGTAGCCATAGCTGCAAGATGCTACCTGCTGTGGCTAAAAATGATGTCGGAGTGGCGAGACCAACCCAAAACATCAAGCAGGGAGCCGTTAAGCCGAAACAAAAAGCTGATTAAAAGGAAAGAAAGGCAACTCCTTAGGTGAATAATTGTCTGTGTTGTCTTTGTTACAACCTTATTCACATTCAACACAGTACTTTGATTCCTTGTTAAACCTATTGATTGGTGCGGCTTTATTATAAGATATATAATTAAATAAATAAATAAAAAAAACGGAGACGAAAGGCAAGTTGATGTGCTTATCACTGATATCTCAAAGGGCCGCGGCTCCAGCCAATACCAGGTTATCCTGCATCTCTATTACTGGCACACACTGCCCAGGGCTGGAAATTGGCTTTCTGTGTCCGGAGGCAGAATTCACCCGAGCATCTTGAAAAAAAATACATCTGCAAGGCCAAAGAAGTCCTCTTCAGGTCTAACCCTTTGATCCTTAAGAGACCCCCACCTTCCTTTTACCCTTTAGGTACTGGCATCAATGTAATTGAAGATCATTACCAATCCTCAATGCAACCCTCTCAGCGACTGTCTCCATAATGGAAATATATTGTGTGGCGCAGAAGAGCTCACAACAGCAGAAAATGGAAGCCAAGAGGTAGAAGGAGTGAGGGATGTATTCCAAATTGAAATGAAGTGTAAATATCCTGTCCGTGGCGCCATTGGTTAGCCAAGGAGCTGAAACGAGCAAGATTACTGGCTTACATTTGTAGCCCCTCAGTGTTTTTGTTTTGTTTCGCTGAAGTGGGGTGGTAAAGGGGGGGTGTGGGGGGGGGGGGGGGTGGGGGTTTTTTTTAAAAAAAT
>CAAKHC010001657.1:119708-140479 GCA_901007825.1 Macroramphosus scolopax | reverse complement strand
AATTTGTAACAAACCTAATTCATCTGAAGCGTAGGATGAGCTTGTAAGAAAGATGAAAGATGAAAGTGAGTTGGCATGGAAACAGAAAGCACATCAGTGCTCGCTGGCACACAAAAGGGCTGCCTGTGTTGCATGTTGCATTTCTGCAGGAAGGGATCCAAAGAGGCTTTAAGTGCTATCATGACCTTACAAACAAAATTAGCCAATTATGACTAACTAGGGTGCTCAATTTCCACTTTTTTTTTTTTTTTTTATGAGACCATGCTTATCGTGTTTTTCTCTATTTTTACATAGGCTTATAATCTGGAGCATAGAATCAACATTTTTGTTACACACCTTCGAGTATATTTTCTCCACACTTGTTATGTTGGAGTGTGCCGCTCAACGAGATTTGTTTTCCACACCTGTGAAACTCATTCCCACTCTCTGTTTCCTTCTTTCTTTCAATCTTTTTTTTTCTCCCCCCATCCCGGTTGTTATCAGTTTTCATCTTATCGTAGTGGCAGGTGAGGTTTTAATTGGAAAGCAGTGAAAGGCCATATATTTTTCTTTCCCTTTTGATCTCAGATAGGGGGGGAATTCCACAAGTTGCTACTGCACAGAGCACAAGTGCGGCTGTTTCGCAGCCGCCACTCACTCGCGTAGACGCACACACACGTAGAAACAGACACGAAAAAAAACATACTTAAGAAAACTCAAGAAATGCAAACAAGTGAATATCTTGGGAAGAAAGTTTCTTTCTGCTAACTGCAGCGGCATTCAATCAAGAACAAACGCTTCATGTGAGAGAGAAAAATACATTAAAGCCGACAGTCGTTCCCAGAGAAGCAAACATTGTATAAGACTGTTGCCCCAAAACATTTGTGGTCAGAACATTTGTAACAAACAGGGCCTCTAAACAGGTAAACCGCCAGGACAGAGTGTTTACCTTTTCATGTTCTCTCTCCGCGGAGAAGTTTGATCTTTTCCTCCTGTATATCCCGCAGTGTCACAAACACAATGCAGTGTCTCACAGCTTCAAAGGCCCATCGGTGACAGGTTCAGGGGGAAAAGATCAAATATTCATTTCTGAGACACAGAATGGAAATTTAAATGAAATACTGCGGAAATAGGAAAATAACTGCTTGTGTCACTTGTGACAGGGACTCACTTGAAAGGAAAAAACCTTTTGGCTCTCATTTGTGGGATTTTTACTTTTGTTGAATGTTTTATTTTCATTAAAGCGTTCTTAAATTTGCTTGCACAGGATTCACTCCTACGAATTTGTTCTTTGTTTGTAAGTCGGGGGGGAAACAGACTGATCCTTTAAATTATTACTTCCATCTGAAACGAAAGCCTCTTTGCCGCCCATTATGAAACCTTGGGGTATCTCCCTCCTCACTGTGGCCAACTTTTTCTTTCTTAATTAAAACTTTTTTTTCAGTTTGTTGCTTGTTATGGCTCCAAATGTTCTAATCATATCATCAAATTAACTGGCATTCCTCTCGCGGCTCTTTTTTTTTTTTTTTTTGCTCGCTGCATACCATCAACAAAATATCCCTCTGGGCTTCCATGGCACGCCCAGCCGAGAGCTAATTGAATTAAACTGCATTAATATGACATAGCGTACCGTATGTCCTTCCAACCAGAGAAGAACATCACTCTCTAATGCGCTCATGTTTATGATTATATGGGATATATTGATTCCCGTACTTAAAAGAGACGCGCGGGTTATCTTATCATCCAAACAGCTCTCTCATGGCTGCTTGTTTACAGCAAAACCCTCCTAAATCGTAAACACTGATAACAAACATGTGCATGCAAAAAAAAATTCCCACAGCAATTTGAATACCAATCCTCTGCAAACAGCCTTTTACTCTTTCTATGCACTTGCGAAGGAGAAACTAATCCCCCCCCCTTTTTAAAAAGCGAGCCGGGTTGTCAACTGAATTAGGGGCGGGCTGCAACCTGATTGCCAACTGAGTGTTTCATCAATACGACAGTGATAACAACGAGGCTGACCTCCTCAAGCCTCCGAAAGCCAAACTTCACAGAGGGAGGAGGAGATCTCTCCACTTCCGTTAAGTGTGCGAAGAGATGGTGGACTTAGAGGATTATTACGATCCCCAGCTGGCTCGTACAAGGGAGCGACTGCACTGACAGTCAGGGAAGAAGGAGGAGGATTGATCACTGCGATTGGTTTTTAAATGAGAGCATTGTTGGCCACAGGGACGTTTAAGACAAAAATCCTGCAGAGCTCAAGTAGTACAAGCCTGATGTCAGAACAGTCAAAATGTACTTAATATCCTCTACTCATGTTTTCTCTCCTGTTCTCATCAGCAACATACACTACATCATCCCTGGTTCCCCGTATATTTTGAGTATGTGTGAATGCATCTAAATCTAGGAGGCTGCTCCAGCAGTGGGAAGGGTGGAAGAGAGACCAGCCGGCACATGTTGAAAGGCATGGCTGCTCTTTAATGTGGCTCCAGCTCGGGAGTCCTGGCCCTAATGAGGTGCTGTGGAGCTCTGCTGCTCCGTCTTCCATCGCCTACACATGAGCAGCCCACATACTGCCACTGCTGCACCATTCAGGATCATTAAGGAGATGCTCCCAAATTCCTCCAGGGACCCTTAAAGAAAAGAACAAAAACAGCCCTCAAGATTGGCACATATGAGTTTGGTTGAGAACTACGCTTGGGTTTGCCAGCAGACCCACCCTGCAGTCAGCACACACACACACACACACACACACGGTTACACACAGCAAACTCGTCCTTGACCAACACCAGCGATAGCATCTGTCTTGTAGAGAGGCGCGGTCGTGGTGTCGCTTGGTGTAACAACAGAGATCAATTTCATCAATTCTGCTTCTGATTTCCTTTCTCCTTGTTGTTTACAGTTCCTTCTGATTATTCACAATAATTTGTCCCAAACTAGTGATCACAATAACTGAAACAACTGTGACTTGATATGTAAAATACAAAGTCAGAACCTTGTTGTTTGGCGGAAAAAAAAGAAAGTCCAACTATTGTTGCAGTTATTTTCCAAAGAGTGTGTCTGTGAGTGTATGTGTCTGTATATGCATGTGATGCCGCCGCTGCCGCTGTGTGACAGTTGTATATGGCCCAACAAGCAGGATGAATAATCCCCAACACCATCAAAGGATCCTCAACTAGGGAGCTCAGGCCATGACAGCGGCACACACAGCGAGTCTCCTAGCCTGTCTCATCCCCCCCTGGGGAAAGCAGAGGCTGAGGAGAAAGAGGGAGAGGAATGGGGAATCAGGATGGGTGAAGAGACGGAGAAGGGACCATGATGGGACATCGGAAAGGGACAGAAAAGTGGAAAAGGCGAGGAGTTGTTTGTTGAGAGCTGCAGCAGTCACTAGAATAAACAAAAGAAGTGTTGCAACTGATATTTGAGGATAGCCCCTAAGACAACTTTTCATATTGTTATACTACAAATATGGCATGTTAACACCAAGACAATGTAGGAGTTGGACTGTTCTTTGCATGAGAAAGTAAGAGGATCCATCGATGATCTATTCAGTTGTACCTGACCGAAAGAAAAGCTCAGAATTGGAAAAGAAATAAGACCAGACGTCTATGTTGGCTCTACAGGGTTAAAAGATCTGCGGGTCGGATGGCCTTGGTTCGGCTAGCAGTGAGATGATTTACTACCACTTCTGGAAATCTGGTTTGAGTAGTATTTCCGCAGGTTACACTGGTGAGACGTGTAATACAACCCAGGATGTCTGATTTGAGCGAGCTACATTTTTCACACACTGCTGTCTGGACAAAGCCTCAAAATGTCAAATTCATAAGAAGCGATTGGCCGTCAAGGTGGGGGGTCAGGCGGTGAGTAAAGAGGTGGATTCTGGATGTAGGTCAAACAATCTGAAGTGATTGTTTTAGAGATTAGGAGCAGTATTAATAACTGCAATCACTTTATGGTTCATCCATCTCTCTCTCTCTCTCTACGCCATTCACAACTCCTCTCCTTTGGACTTGCCTGTCTTTGTAACATTAAATTCGCTCTCCTTTTCCTCTTGGCATCAGATTGCTACTGACCTGTCAGACATGGATATACAATGAATCACAGCTGGCTTCATGCCTGCAGTTAGAACGTCTCCCCTGCGCCCTCACACCACTGCCTCAGATCCTGGGCCAATTCTCCTGCCCCACCTCATAGGCCAACCTTGGCTGCTCTCTACACCCTCACACTCCATCCCCTGAGCTGATGCACATCCCGCCATCCCTGGCACACACAGTCCCGTCTTCACTGCCAAATTTTTACACCAACCAAAGAGGATACAAGGCGTACTTTTGTTAAGAGATGGACATGCAATTAACCCTGGACCATGGGTGTTTTTACTCGGTGTCAAGACTTGTTGAGCGGTACGGAAGGCAAAGGTACCTAACAGTCAAGAACGTCGGCGGTGCCGTGAGGGGGGTTAAATTAATGAAAAAGCCGTGCATTAATCTTTCCTTCCTTCAATCTGGTGCTTTTGGATGAATCGAATCAACGTGAACTGCAAACAATAGGAGTGAGTTGCGAAGACCACACCCACCGTTTGTCTTCGCCTTTTTATTTAGAGGCTCGTTACAGTTAAATTTAGATTTGCACAGTCACACGGCTCAAACGCTGCCTCCAATATAAAAGAGGAGACTCGTCACGTGAACCTGTAAGCTGTCCCTCCCCCAATCTGCCCGGGTCTATAACATTGTTCATCAGCAATTACATAAAGCCCTTACCGCCGGTGCCGATGTTAGGCTCTATCTATTCACATGCAGATGTTACTAAATCTTCTTCTTGCTTTGTTTCAGGCTTGGCTCATTTTGCCCCCCCACCACCCCCCCTGTATGTTCCCTTGTTTGCATAAAGCCGAAAAATGAGGTTAAACCTAAATGTGGATGCTACAGAAATGTTAATTGGATGCATTCTCTATATATTCAACCCTTGCGCGCTTTGGGTGACTATTTAGATGACGACTGATAAATATTTCATCGGCGGCAGTGATCTCATCCGTGCGCCTTTTGTCATCGCTCTTTTTTAAATAATCAGCTGTACAACAGGCCTCCGCTCGTCCGTTTCTCCCTTGTTCCCTTTTCATTCTTTCATGCCATCCCGCCCTTAAAAAGAGGCTATGGGCTCCCTATCAGCGGGGGCTCCCTTTCATCATATGCTGAATCCATTGCTCACCATGTTTCTTTCATTGCCCTCCCAATAAGTCAGGAATCATGGCGACATTACGCAACGCGCTGTAACGTTATTGCCTCATTGTATTAATTGACTGTTGTCATGAAGGCGGGTACGGAGTCTTCCAACACCGTAATCCGGCAGATTCAAACGTCCCCTCACGTGAGACAGACAAGCTGTGGCTTCCTCCCTCTGCCAGACAAACCAAGTCACACTGTGGCTGGTCGGCCATCTCTAATTATTTCATGCCCCTTGGTTCTGCATGTGCAGGACGACATCTCATAGTGTTGGAGAAGAATGATGATGATTGACAGCCAGCCCTCATCCCACAGGAACTCATTAGGCTTCCTGAGTAAAAGCTAGTGGGCACGCTCATGCTGCTCTCGCCTTCTTCTTCCTCTGGTCCTCCTTTTAGTCCTACATTCGGTAAGTTGGAAAAAGAAATGCCTGAACTCTGCTGCCAACAGAGGGTGAATTTACTGTGCTCTTATCTCATCTGATCAGAGGATCAGCTCGGAATAAAGGTTTTTTTTGGCTCGGCGCTCTTTCATTTCAAGTTTCTCTGAGCGAGTTTCTCTGCTCATCTCAGCCCCTATGACTCTTTTGCATTTTTGTTTTAGAGCGTTCTCCCTCATGCTCGCTGTCTCTTGCGTTCTATTTCTATTTCTCTTTGGCCCTCTTTTCTCTGCCTCTCGCGGGGTGATACAAGGCAGTGGTAAGGGTTCTAAGAAGCCCTTGAAGTGTTGGCTCCTCTGAGAGTACTTTAAAAGGCCATTTCATCATGTTCATGAAGCAGCACTTGAGACCAAGCTCAAATATGACTTATGTGAAACTAGCATAAACTCCCTGGAAAGTTTTGTTGCACATTTTAGAGTTTTACACGTTTTTTTTTTCCTGTGCTGTGGATGTCAGATACGCTGCTTGTTTATAGTCTTGCAGCTTCTTCAGATCATCTCGGACGTACAGACTTTTTCTAGTTCAAGGAAAAGTAAAACCTGGATTGTGATAGGCGTTAATTATGTTTTCTGACATGTCTTCTCGGTTTCAAGAACTATTGAATTGCATACCTCAGACACCGCGTTTCCTCACCAAAATTGCAGGCGTGGAGAGCCTGGGGTGCAAAGACACCTACTATTATTCATCCAGTGTCCAGGCTTCACTGGGATTTGTGGAAGGGGGCAATTTTCACGTGCCAATTAGACTGAGAAAGAAAGATGGATGTGCAGCCCTCCACTCACTAATCCGCACTGACAAATCTACAGATCAAATGCATCAGATTTGGTTCACTTTCCATCCTTTATGTCACACGTCTGTCATCACACAAGTGTGTCTAAATGGTTTTTAACACTCGGCTGTATGAAGATAAAATATGCATTTAAGGAGCAAATAGTACTATATTACTAATAAACTACAGTTGATATCTGCATGCATGCACCATGTAATTAATGGAGGGTCACTCAGTGGTAGAAACGATGCATTTCAATTAGCCGGGTCATTTGTCAGAGATTATCATGTTGATGTTGAACATGTCTGCATCGGCTCCGAGAAGGAAACATCATGGAAAGAAACGGGGAGCGATGAAACTAATATCCCCTCCAGCTGCAGGTCAACTCAGAGCCTACAGGTGGATGCTGATGTAGAAGTGGGGCTTTTGAAATGCTGTAAGAATGGCAGCAGCACACAATAGCATCGCTTTGGGTGGAGCGCTGTGGCAGCAGTCTTGTACACAGTCACGTTTAAAAGGTCTTAAACTGATGTTGTGAACGTGTGCTTTTATTTTGACGTTATGCTAATTTAAAGGAAAAGTTGTTGTGGGAGTAAATACTCTGCTGTTGATGGTGAAACGATCCAGATTCATCTGACTTTGTTTGGTCGGGGTTGAGCTGTAAGAAAATTAATAATAGATTTTAGAAGGCCATAAACAGTCTTTTTTTTTTTGATGCAAAGCCAATAGTTAAATACAAATTAAGAAGAAAGCGGAAGATCAATGGGGTTTCTATTACTCCCAAATTAATGTTGCTTTGTGTTCTGTTTGAAGTCTCAAGTGATGAAGAGCTCATTCACAGAGAAATCAAAGACCTGTCATCTTGGTTTCAGTAAGAGCGGATAATATCGGTGCAGGACTTTGGGTTTCAGTTCGTTTTTTAAGCTCTTAGGAAATTGTTGTTTCCACTCGGAGGTTTATTTTGTCTTGCCTGGCTTTGTCACAGTTACTGAGTGTGAATGGTGCAATGGGGTTTGTAAAATACTTTTCTGGTTTTATGCACACAGTGTGAATGACTTCCTTGATTTCGACTGGGTCAGAGCATCTCCAGCATGGCACGCGGTGATTCCAGGGAAGGACGACCACTAAAACTGGCAACCGGACCACTGGCATAGGCTCATCAATCCGCACAGGGAGCGAAGGCTGTCTGCTCTGACCCACAGAAGAACTACTGTTGTTGCTCCAATTGCCGAAAATTAATGTAGGCTACGATGGAGAGGTCAGGACGCACAGTGTGTAGCCACCGACTGTCACAGTCGACTGTGACGCATGTATAACCTACCTTAGCATTGTTGCAACTTTATCCGCTGACTTCGTGGGCCTCTTACAGCAGGATAAGTTGCAGAAATTGTTCAGGAACGATTTAAAGAACATGACAAAGAACAACTTGAACTTCCCCAGATCTCAATCCGATCGGACGTCTGTGGGATTTGTTGGAAAAACAAGTCCGATCCTTGGAGGCCTAACCTCGCAACCCCGAGGACTTAATGGATCTGCTGCTAACGCCTTGGCAGCAGGACACCTTCACAAGCCTTTTAGAGTCCATATCTCAAAGAACCAAGCACAAGTGGGACCTGCGGAATATTTGTCTGGTGGTTTTTGATGTTGTGGCGTTATCAGTGTAATTCTGTCTTGTTTAACTCGTGCTCATTATCGTAGATAAACACATGTATAGGATCGGCTCTCATGCGTCCTAAAGTGCGTTCACGTCCTTACTTCAAGCTCTCGGCTTGTGATCGTATCACTCAGGACTGATCTCAATACCAGGTGAACAAGACCAACTCTAGACCCCCCGGATACTCGATCTCCTTCACTCCACTTTGTGTAAAGATAAAAGTGTGTGCCCACAGGATGTCAGGGGATTATTGCTTGAGCCTTCACTTAGATTACACATGTAAAGCCATAGAGGAAACCTAAACATCGCTACTCACCCAGAGTCATTACGACCACAGGCAGCAACAGAGAAAGTCTCGTCCTGTCAGGCCTCATGACGAGGCCATTCAATGTAAATAAACACTGCGGAAGCGTGTATATTGCTGTAATGGTGTGTGACCGTGGGTTTTAATTATGCGGCACTCCACCAATCAGATGGCTTACTCAGGCACGCTTCAGGGTGACCGCAAAGGAACAAAAAAAAAGAAATGGTGGGCAAACAAACCAGCCCTTATCTGAAGCCGCTGAGCCCAGCCTTTCTCCGCAGCTACGGAGCTGTCACTACGCTTTCAGGGGCAGCTCCTTCACTTCCCTCTTGCAGACTTTCTTCCCAGGTTTTTTTTTTTTTACTCTTTGCCACATCTTTTCCTTCTTTTTACCCTCTCCTCTGACTTTCTCCCTTCTCTTCCTCCTTCTCGATGCACTCCTTCTGCCTCCCTCCTCCTCTCCCTCCGTGTCACTCGGCCCATCTGGGCTGTCTGGTGGAGTTGGGAACATCGGTCCCTGTCAGGGGAGCTCAGTGGGGCCCTGTTGAAGACACAAAGGGCGGATTACTGCAGCTGCCAGTCACACTAAGACCCACACAACAGCTCTTCGGAGTCTATACCGGTGTCCTCAACCCTCACACCCAGCCCTATCACAAAGGGACATCATTAGCTCCGGCACAAAGGAGCCCCCTGCTCACCCCGTCTTAAGCAACTCTGCAATCACGCTCACAAATACTGTGATTAGTGAAGATAATATGCATGTGTAATGTATGCTAAGAAAGTGTCATCTGCTCAAAATAGGAAGGGTACAGTACATTTTGAAGGGGCTTTGTTTTGAAGGAGCGTCTATTGGAATCACGCCCGCTCATAAACGTGAGGTTTCTCACTTCTCAAAAAAACCTTAAAACATGAAGGTACCTTCTTCGCCTTATAGCACCGATGCCCTCATGAAGCAGGAAGGCAGTCTTTCATTATACCGATTGAAGGTTCCTTTCCTTTAATATAAGTTTGAATTGTTTGTCAGAAGGCTGAAGTAATACCTCACCTGAACGCCTGTATTATATATAATAACCAATTATAACTATACATCAAATAGGTGTCTCTTAAATTGGACTTTCCAGGAGAATTTTCACTCAGCCGTGATGACGGCATCTGTTGAAAATGTGTGAGAAATCGTTGCATAAGAAAGTACAGTTCCCCGTCACACAGTACGCACTGTTCTCTTCTACTGATTTCTTATATCACCGAGGAGAAATAGTTCTTCAGCGTTGTGTTGGACAAAGATTAAATTAATTTCCCCCCGCTGTGATCCAGCCAAGCAGCAGGCAGGGAACCTAAAACACACATTCACTGCTCCGACGCGCATGTTGGGTTGCGTAACATCGTCCGAGACTTTCTCTCAGAGAAACGTGAAGCTGTTTCCCTCCTCTTCCGTCTTCAGCTGTGTTATTCCACTGCAACCTTCTTATCCAGACAGCGTGATAAAGATCAAGGAGTCAATAGCGCTGCCGGTCATGTCAATGGTCTCAAGACATCCTTGAAATCTTGATATCTTGGCAAAAAAAACGTCTTCCTGACTGGATGTTACAGTTCCTCGGGATGTCTGCTGGGTGTAACTACCAGGATGAACTCACCGCACAGTTGTCAAGTCCTTGAAGAGAAGAAGAGAACCACAGACGGCACATTTCTGCAGTTATACGCCATCTGTAATTATTAAAACATCTCATCCGTTAAAATGACATCGCATGTCTTTAAAAGGTTTGCGGAGCGTTTTCCGTATCAGTTGTTTTATCATTCACCCGGGGTATTCTCATAACATGCGTGCCGGCTTTGAATTTCTCTTTGAAATTTTTTTGTCATTTCGTTTTCGGTGGTGGAAAAACACGACCCCGACAGAACTGTGGTTCCCCCGAAGAAACATCCAGACCGGGGCTGTTGGTTACTGCACCACAGATGACACGCGTCCTCATACGGTGGAAATCGGAGTAAAAGATGAATGTTTAGAGAACATGCCACTCTGGTCAGACTGTACATTTTCTTGAAGGTGCGGAGACACTAAATCTCCCTCTCGCAGGCCTTCCGTGACTACACTTTATGAAGCAGATGGCAGACGAGGCATGGCAAGAGGGATCTTGGCACAGTCACTTCAGTTTACGTCCTCTGGGATTTTACTATTTCAAATTTGGCTCAAATTGGGCCGTGACTGGGGCGAGACTTAAGGCCAAGAGTTAAAACTCTCTCCGAGCCACACCAATCTACCGAAATAGAATTAGCCACCTGACCGAAAAAAGGTTTACAGTGGAACACATGTCCCTGATCCCCCATACTGTATGTATCCAACACAAATATTACCTACAACCACATGCTGGAGGATTGTCAGGAACTGGGAGGAAGAAAATATGACATTTCCAGTTTTAGAGTCGAGAGCCTAAAAATGAACTCCTGTTACGAAAAGTCTGCTTTTAATCTCGACCCCGAAAACCGACAAGAACAATAAATAAATTCACTGTTCACCACTCTGAAACTGAGTCAAACACAGCCTGCCTAAAAACCCTCATGTGATGCTTTTTAAATGCAACAAAGGAGCAGAGCCAAGGTGCCTAACTAAACCTGTCAAATTGGCAGCATGCGTCTGTGCCTGGAAATGTTTTGCTAACAACTCCAGGGAATTGTGGACTTTTCCTCTTTGAGAACAGAAGAAATCTATCAGCAGGAGTAAGTAACATGCTCCGGTGGTTTTTAACAGTTAATAACCTGACGGTGGAGGCTTGTGCGCACTAGAAAAATCAGCTACCACTATAATTAAATGTTGCTTGCTTTGGATCTTTTGACACGCGCTCTCTATCTTGAAGCTCCTCTCGTGATGGGACTTCACAAACTGATCCCAGGTCCAAAATAATCTTTAAAAATACAACTTACAATACAGCTAACAGACAGACAGAACCGATCACATGACCCCCCTCAGAGAGGTTAAAACAACTCCTACATTGACCTTTATCAATGTGAAACTCACTTCAATAGGAACTGGCGGAGGGATACGTCAATCTTCATATTTATTATTATTCATATTACTAATGACAGACCATGACCAGAAGTAAAGTTTTTGTTTTCCAAATGTTTTGGATTTGTTTCCTTCTCTATTAATTTGAGTACAAGCATCAATTCTCATCTTCGTCAGACCAAGTTCGGTCACTCACAAAGCCTTCACACAAAATATGTGCACACACACACACGGTGAGTAAAACCAGGCTGGCTGTGTTTACTGTTTAGCCCTGTGTGTTGATGTGACGAGACACCCAGGCTGATAACACAGGGGCAGGGGTACCGCCGCTCCGTGTTTGATCTCAGGCAGCTGAGGCGGGGTGCGGCTGGGTGACGGGCACAGGCGGAGGAGCCGGGGTCGGTGAGGTGTGCTGTGTGCTTGATTACAGACTGGATGGGGGCCCCGTGACCCCTTAGCAGGTCAGCTCTGACCCCTGACCCCGACACAGCAGGCCCTGACGCACTGTTCAATGCTTTCACTAATAACACAGTGGGATCAAAGGAGTAGCTGTGTGCGCCGAGAAGACCGGACCTCTTCCCCTTTGCACCCGATGAACACAACACAAGAAACTGGAGGACGGCTGGTGGAGAAGTTTGGCTAGTCTCAGAACATGCAGACCCTACGCTAAGAAAAGGGAGGCTTGTCGTACCTTTGACCTGATCAATTACACCGGTCAAGACCTTGTTCTTTCCCACAGGGGATATAGAGGAAATGCCCCTACACTTACTGCCAAACAAATGTTTTCTCCAGAATCGTAGCTCTATGGCGATGTTCCCCAACCCAAATGACCCATGAGCACGTTTCTTCTGAGCATGCACTGGTCACCAGAGTTAAGCCAGATATTGTGGCCTCCAAGACTGTTACAAATCCATGTCGATGTCCATGTCGATGTCCATGATGTGTCATGGCTATTGTTAAGGTCTGGTTAGGTGTAGACACAAAAAAATTGCCTGTGTTCAAGGAAAGATTGTAGTTTAGGTTCAGATTTACCTTCTTGACTGGCAGTTAGAGATGGGAAATGAACAGTCTTGTATCTTGCTAGAAGCGGGAATTAAACTCCCATCTCCTGTTGCAAAGTTGTTGTATTTGTTATCCTATCTAACCCGTCACCTTGTGTAAACTTTCTCACTGTATATTGATTTAACCTGATTTTCACTCTAAGCTGTCATACTTACTAGAGCCACTAGAGGGCCGCTGCCACCTGAACCTCAATAATAGGCCGTTTCCTTGCTTTTGCTTTTCATTCATTGTCCCCAGAGGATGAAGCCTGAGTTTGATTCGTCCTTTACCTCTAGATAAATGTTTTCTTGAATGAATTTAGTGCAGACCTTTCCTTCTATAACTCTGGTGACCGCCGCCGGTGGTTTGTACAGCACACAGAGTTGACTACCTGCCCCTATCCGACCACAGACGTCCATGGAGGCAATGTGTGAGCTCAGCAGATTTCCACAAATTCCTGCAGTCCACTGCAGGAGACCTTGGCTGTCCCAGCTGGGTGAAGTTTGTAAGTAAACACCCTCACCATCAGTTTCCCTCAAGGCACCTGGGTCAGCCAAGTGTTAATCTGCCTATTAGTCTTCACAGGTGACAGCAGGACAGGGCGGCATATACACAGAGGAGAAAGACTGCCTGTCATGATATTATATGGCCCAGAGGATTTGTCTCTTGGCTGCAGAGAGGCAACACCTACAAAATATCAGTGCTTTATTGACTTGTTATTTAGTGAAACAGTGAGGACGTTCAGACACTGTGCATGTTTGTCCATTGTTGTCGAGCAATGATGGCAGCATGCAAGGACTCACTTCTTTTTTTTTTGAAGCTCAGAGAATGTAAGTTAATACCGTCTCGCTTGTGAGAGTGAGCCAAGTCTCATGGGAAAAGTGATCCCTAACTCTCCTTCTCTTTCCCTGAGAAGCTTACCGAGTGCTTCTCTCTTCTGTCAGCATCACTGACTGGTGAGGAAAGAAGGGTGGAGTCTGGTGCCGCTTGGTCTGAATCACTCTTTATCGCTGTGAGTAAGACAATGGAGGAGTCTGCTGATTGGATTTCTGCACACTGCGAGGAGGAGCGGATCATGCTGAGGGAACTTGTTTTTCAATTACATTATTCCGGGATTTAAAAAATGCTGTAGCGTATCTTTTTTTAATTGATGTTCCTGCCTGTATTCCTGCTTTCTTGTTGAATACTAGCCTTTCCCTTCCAAATTGGACACATCCAAAATACATACGTAGCATGACGAATTCCCCTCTTTTTCCGTCAAGGAGATAATTTAATTTTAATGACAGTTTGTATGAGACAGCCTCCTGACAGTGTTGCCATAAATCAACAGATCACACGTTTGCCCCTCTGCTTATTCACCTTACCCCCAAGACACTTTCCTCCCCTCCAAGAAGGTGACTCATCGCCTACCAATCAAGGAACCACAAATAATAACTCACCTCGGACCTCCCCCGGTTCTTGATTTGCACTTTTGATAAATGGTGTGTTTTTTCCAGCTTTAATTGCCGGCTCTTTTCATCATTATTTGATGTTTGTTTCCTGTCGTTTTCGCAGAGATGTCTGCGAGGCGCAAGGGCTGTAATTTCTACTTCAAGGAAGTTGTTATGAATGACGAGCAGGTGGAATATACAGCAGCGGAGGATCTCGCTCACCTGGCGACTGAATTCAGGGACCGATATTGACAAATCATAAAAAAAAGCTGAAACAGGCTGATTCTCACAGACACCGAAACACACACACACACAAGGCAGAAAGAGCGAACTGGAGATAATTAGGGTAATTTCTGTTTGAAGTATTATGCATTGCAATTAAAATAGAACAGATAAAAGATGAGACAATAATAGATCTAAAGAGGACCTTGACTGAGTGTTGTTCCCACAAAGAGCATTTTGTTTGACACAATTCCTATTGTCTGCTAAACTGATATGATCCCACAACTTTATAAGAAAAGAGGAAAAAAAAAACATCCTATAAAACTAAATATGCTTCATGTGCATTATGTTCAAACTACACTTTGTATCTCACCGTGATTCGCAGACCATTAATACATTTATTTCCTCCCTCGGATTGTCTTCCGGTCTTTAAAGAGGGAAATAAGGAATTGAAATCTGCTGATGATAAATTATGCCCTGTGTATAGATCTACTTCTTCCTTATATAACATGCAAAATGTAATATCTAAAGTGAGAGACAACTGAATTCAGGTCACAGCGCAGCATGAAATCTTCCTTTTCATGTGAGATCCAGAGGGGTCACTCTTATGAACTCATTAGGAGAGAAATGCTAATGTAGCTGCTTTTTTTTTTTTTCCTCCCCTGCTTCCTTCTCTCTTATTTTTCTCCAACTTTTCCTGGTTTAACAACCGGCGCTGTGATACATGGCGCCATGCTGGAGAGAATGTGCTGTATTTTGGTGTCAAGGGAGAGCGTAAGGTGGTTTTGACATCGCCTTCATTAGCGAGGTCGTCGTTTGTTGCCCTGTCATCAAGTCACTGGCGTCGTTACACAGCAAACAAAAGCCTCGTCTTTATCTACGCTGGCGGCTGCGCGCAAAATTCATTAAATAAATGAGAAAGACAGTGAAAAGAAATCTACGCAGTGCAATATGTGCATCACTGTAACATCCAAGTGAACAAATGACCCCTTTTCTCAGGCCCTCTAATCAGGAAGATGAAGTTCCCTGCAGCTGTCTCTCATCGTGCAGCAGAGGACTTAAATAATGAATCTCTCACTCACTCAAGACTTCTACAATCTGCTCTTCCACTTGCAAGACCAGAATATAAAATTAAAGTAAATTTTTTCAAGGTTATTTTGAAAAACGGAGATGAATCCATCCGATGCTGTTATGGCTGTAATGTCTCAGTCGTTCTTTCTTCTTCCTTTGACTGCATTGCGAAACATGCAAATAGAGTTTTAATGGCACCGGCAACCTGTATTGATCTGTTTTACTTATTCATTCTTTGATGTGTTCACCTTCAATAGTTGATTCTGGGGGGCATTTTGATCCCAGTTTCTTTAAAGAAACAATTTTTTTTAATCTTTCCATTTTTTTCATGTTTATTAGTTTCTAATACTTGTTTCGTCCATGTAATGCCTGTCTACATCTTGATAAGCCCTTGTAGAACATCATTTCACCTCTTTGTTCAGGGTCCCCACTACTGCAGGTGAAAAAACATAATGATAAAAACAATGGCAAAATCAACCTCTGAACCAATTTCATTTTTTTCTTTTTTTTTGCTTCTGGTCTCACTGTATAAAGGTCCAATGTCAAAGGGATTACTGAAGTTTTAACCCTCCCATTTACAACAAGCTACACATTTAATTAATGCATCCAAATATGGAAAGCTTCAAAAATATAGTATACCATGGGGGCCTTACATGAACAAATATATATTTTTCTTTGCCAAGAATTCACAGGCAAAGACATATGTAGTATCAATAAACAATAATAAGCTTCCTTTGTAATGAACAACTGATTCAAGAAGGTTAAATCTACATAGATGCAGGTCACAGATAGATCATTTAAAAATCTGTTGGATTTAAATGTGAAGTACAACTATCAAACCCCCCCAAAAAATTCTGAAGTATATAAAAAGTATAAAATTTGCTTTATAAGCAATTCTTCTGAAATTAAAAAAAGATGACAAAACAATATGTTCAAATGAGCTGGTGTCTCCAGGATGGTCCAACACGGCAAGAAAATCAGTGACAAAGCCTGATATGTTGTATTCTGCAATATTAAAATAAATTGAAGCATTTAGGGCCTCTGGTCTGTTTCCATTGAATCCTCCTCTCACCTCAGGCCCTGCAGGCCTGTCTCTCTTTCTCTTAACAGGCCCATAATATCAGAAACATTTCCCTCTTCATTTCCTTCCTCTCCTATTTTTAATTCCAATGTGATTCCTGAAAAAAGACACCGAATCTAAAATATTTCAGTGACTTGTGGTTGTTCCCATTAGCTGGTTTTAGGGTGATGATGTAAAGCATATTTTCAAATTGTGCCATAAAAAAGGCGACTAATTAAATTAAAGTGCAACTGTAATGAGTTAGAACCGACAGTTTCTATGAAGACATTTTTTTAGGGGGGGGGGGGCTGTAAACAATACATATAATGTTAAAGTTTTTTAATGAAAGGTTTGGTTGTTCGGGTCTGCATGTGTGAAATCTTTCTAATTAACTCTCTCTCTCCCCCCCTTGCAGTACAGATGTGTGTGTGCGTGGGAGCGCGCTCGCCAGACTCTGGAATGCAGCCATTCACGGCTTTCTCGAATCCACACGCGGGTTCCAAAACCCAAAAGCGTTTGATCTTTTTTTTTTTTTTTTCTGTCTCCCTACCCGGAAGAGAACCCCTTCTCTCTCTCTCTCTCTCTCTCTCTCTCTCTCTCTCTCTCTCTCTCTCTCTCTCTCTCAGCTGGGGTGAACGCACACGTGGAAATGTTGGCCCGGCTCCACACTCGGACCAAATTTAGTCATACAAAGGCGAGGGAGAGCGAGGAGGAGGAGGGGGGGATCGGGTGGTTGGTTTTGGGGGGGGGAGGAAACGGGCGGGGGCGGTGGGGGCATCGGGGATGAAAGAGCCAGCCGCTGCAAGATCAAAGGGAGCCGCGGCTCCGCCCCGCTAACCCCACCTCCGCGCTTTATAAAGATCTGCCTCCACATCCCAACTTCGACTCTCACGCAATCTCTTCCCTGCTCAGACAGACGCGGAAGGAAAAGCACGCCACTTCCACTGCTTTATTTTATTTCATCCTTCCTTCACTTCTCCTGAAATTAAAGTCCCGTTTCCTTTATAACGTCCTACCTCGTGGTTTGTTTTGACGCACGTGTTGTGAGAGTGCGGGGATTTTTTTAGTTCGGTGCTCCGACTCGAGTTGTGTTTATTTGTACAGGTGTGTATGGAGGACAAGTGATGACGGATTATTCCAACTCAGTAAATAATGAATCAGATGGGTGTCTGAGATTTTGTGTTTGTAAGGGTCACGGACTGTGTATAAGTTAGGAACCTCTGGCCTGGTCTCCATTGTTTCCTTACACAATTTGTTGTCATCCCACAGCTGTGGAAAGAGACTTTCATTTAGCTGAAAAGGGGATATTATTTTTTCTTATTTGCGTTTAATTTACAAATTTAAAAAAATGATGAATCTAGCAAGATAGATAGATAGATAGATAGATAGATAGATAGATAGATAGATAGATAGCGTTTTTTTTACAGATCGTTATTGTCTTCTGTTTTTAGTTTGCGCACATCCAGTGATTGTCTCGCTCAGATCAAACACTCTTCACACACTATCAAACTATCTTTTTTTTATTTATCGTGATTGTTTTAACCCATCACACTCAGGGTGAGCGTGTATCCTCCTCTTCTTTTCTTCTTCTTCTTCCCCTCCTGCCTGCCCATTTGTTGTGCGCCGTGTATGAATCTCTCTCTCAGGAGGAGTGTCAATCGGTGCGCTGTCAATCAGGGCTTCGGCTTCCTTTCATCTCCTCTTCCTCCCAGTGACTGAGAGAGAAAGAGGAGGAGGGAGCGCAGCTACATTACCAACACACACACTGGTTACATTACACTGTGGAAGCGCTGCTGGAGCGGTGGGAAGTCGCTCCACGGTGGTTTTTTACCCTCTCTGTCTTCTTTTTTGATTGTTTTCGGACTTTTGCTTTAATCCCTCATCATCCGAGCATCTTTGAGGATGTATACTGAAGCATGAACGCGCTTCACCGCGGCGCTTGTTGTCTCGTTTAAGTGTTTAAAAACTGTTTTCCTCCATCCATCAGTTACCGTTCCACCTCCAGAGGGTGTTTTGGTTTTGTTTGCCTGCTTGTTTATTCCACTTTCCAGGACGCTTCGGCTCTTCACCCGGACTGGAAATAACCCGCATCTATCAACGCGCCGTCCTGAGACATTTTCACGGGATAAATCGGTCGTCGGTTGAGTTTGTTGACTGAAGAAATTATTTTTTCCCTCATGACATTCAGACTGGCACCGGGCTTTCATTCAGACCCTTTACATCTCAAGTTTCTCCTGTCAGACTTTCAGTCTTTTTAGTTGAACTTACGGGGTGTAAAAGGACGCCGACACACTCCTCCTGTTGCTCCAATAAAAACACACCGGCCGCGTGTTCGCACGCCGCCTCGCAGCCGAGTGACTCCCGGTCGACACTCCGGTTGAAGAGAGGGACGATCCGACACTCGAGCCGGATCTCTGGTGGGAGTTTTTCCCTCTGTAGTTTCTGCCGGCAGCTTTTTTTTTTTCTCTCTCGGTGAAACAGTCAAAGAGAAAAATCAAAACATGCCACAGTTATCAGGCGGCGGGGACCCGGAGCTGTGCGCCACGGACGAGATGATCCCGTTCAAAGACGAAGGAGACCCGCACAAGGAGCAGATCTTCGCCGAGCTCAGTAACTCGGAGGAAGAGGGAGACCTGGCGGACATCAAGTCATCTCTGGTCAACGAGTCGGAGAGCAGCCCGAACAGCAACAGCCACGACGTGAGTGATGTGTGTTTTCACTGGTGTTTCTGCATGATGAGGAAGGTGAGGAAGGTGGGTATCAACCTGAGAGGAGAGACATCCTGCAGCAGCCTGGGGAGACAACTCATCAAATCCTCTCCAGCATGAAAATACCTCTTTTTATTTTAGCTCTTTGATTTGAGTCCTAATTTAAAAAATACCTGCACTTTTTTTTTCCTCCATTGAAGTTTATGTCGATTTTTAATATAATGTTTAATCTCAGGCTAAAATATTATTCAAGCTGTGTATTTTATATTCATAAAAAAAAAAAACAAGAGTCTAAATGATGCCATTGAAAGTCTCCAGACAGGTGTAGGAGCTTGGACTCCTGCAGAAGATGCTCCTCTCAGTACTCCACCCACTCGTCTTGTAATTGGACACACTGAAGGCCTCAATGTTTGCCCGACTTCTGTCATCTATGAATTTGTCAGTGAAATTTGAATTTGAAAATATATTTTAGGATGTAAAGGCCTTGTACGCTGCTTGGAGGCTAATCGATGTGTTTGCAGATGTAAATACAAGCACATGAAATTGTGTTGAATTTAACATATATCTTTAAAAAATATAGTGAAAAAAAGCAAGAGTGTTACTTTTTGCAACAGAGCTCATAAAATACGACAAAGGCATTTATAGATATATTGTTGCCTGGTTGGAATGATGCATGTTTTCATATTTCTGTTCAATAATATTTCTGTCGTACATGGTGAATGATTCTCACATTTTTTTCAGTGCATGTTTGATGATTGATAAATTTACATTTAATATATTTTAAGCTCGTCTGATACAAACAGTCAGCATGGATCTATTCAGTGAAAGTGTGTGAATTCATTAAAAATCTCAACGGAAGAATTACTACTAATGCATTTTTAATATTTCTAAAAATTATTACAAAGTGATCTGTTTCTCTGGTTTAATATTCACAAACAGGATTTTATTAGTAACACACAGTCGAAAAAGAAAAATGTTTGTTTTTTTTTGCTTCTTCCCTGCATCCATCTCCTCCGTGCTCTGACCGCAGGATGCAGGCTGCATCTACTCCATCCCAAAGTTAGTCGGATGTTCTGTCATTAACCGCAGTGTTAATGGAATTTTTTTGGGCACATCCTCAATGAGACTGTACAAATCCACCGCCAAATGTCCTAGAGACACAACAGACACCGGCTGAATGTTAATTAGGAATCCAGTGAAATTCCCTCGCTCAGCTTGAAGCCATCCTGAGGGGTCTGAACTCCAAAAAAAAGAGGTCCTCTTCTCAATTCAGATTCGAAAAGAGAAAGGAAATGGATATGTGAATTTTTTTTTATTTTAAGGCATAAAAACGACGTTTTCTTTCCCCTTTTACAGAGCGTTTGAATTCATAACGAAAATATATTATTAGAATTTATTAGAATTTAGAGAGGAGGCTTAAACTGAGGAATGAAAGGAGAGTGGACCTATGGTTATTGAAAACACGTTCATTTGCAGGCTCCTTAAGGACATGAAGATTAATTAAGTGGTTCTTTTGAAGATTTTAATGCAGGCTGCTCCGTCACCCCTGCATGGATTGTGGTCTGTGTTTGTGTGCTTGTTCTGCTTCGGTGACGAGCAAAGGGGGGACAGTGTTTGTCCCACCAGTGTTCCTGGGCCGTCTCAGCTTGTCTGTGTGTCTGACTGCGTGTGAAGTCTCCCCCCCTCCACACACACACACACACACACACACACACACACACACACACACACACACACACACACACACACACACACACACACACACTGGCCCCCAGCTAAGTGTGTGGACACCTGGTCAGATTCTAGAGGCCAATGACATTCCTGACGGCTGGAAGCTTAATTCCTCAGATTAGCCAATACAATCCACCTAATGG
>CAAKHC010001657.1:63558-87376 GCA_901007825.1 Macroramphosus scolopax | reverse complement strand
TCAGCAGCCTACCCCGCTGCATACGGCCAGATCAGCCAAGCCTTCCCCCACCCTCCACCGATCATCCCACAGCAGCAACGAGAAGGTAACACACACAGACACACACACACACACACACACACACACACATGCACACGCACACACACTTCTTGCCCGAAGCCCCCAAGCCTCTTCCCCAGGCAGGAAGGCCAGTGCTTTTCATGTCTACTGTGGGGGGAGGAAAATATTTCCCAGGAAACAGGGTGCAGCGCCGGGCGCGCGGGCCCCGCTTTGAGATCCTGGGATGAAAAGAGGTCGGCGGAGGTAAATAAAAGCGACAGGGGCTCTCCCCTTTCTCCCCGAGCGTGGTGTTCCTTTCAGTTTCTCCCATGTGCAGCCCGGGGTCGGCTCTCGTCGGGAAAGGTGGCCTCTGTCCTGTTCCCTTTTATCCACATGTGGTTAAGCAGTTTGCAGGGTGGCGTGTGTTAAGACGTTTGAGATGCAGCAAAGCAGCAGGGCTCAGCTGACTGCTCTCCTACAAAAACACACTCTTGGCGTTGCCACAAGGGAGAAGCAAACTAATACCGTCTCTTTTCCTTTTTCCATCTTCACAAAACATCTTTTTAGTCGCAGGAGGCATCCATCCACCTCTGTCTCTGCGCCTCGACTTTGATCACAGATTCTATTTGATGCCGCTCGGGTCTAAAATAACTCTCCTTGACTTGTCAATAACTGAAGCTAACTCTGTTATGTTAGCCCAAGCCCAGATCACAAGAGGGAAAAGAACATTTCTGCAGCATGACAGACAATTTTCTCTGTCAGGGGAAAAGGGGGCCAACTTCACGAGTCCTGTGAAGTGGATTGAGCAGTCAGGTAGCAATTTTTTTACACGGTTGCGTCAACCTGCACCTGAGCCGCGGCGGCTTGGATGAACGCTGTTTGATGAATCCCGCTAGTTTTAACCAACTGGGTCAGGGCGGTGATCCTCCTGTGCACTGTATTTCCTTGTCTTGTTCTCCCGTCGCCCACCTACAGCGGCGATCTAAATGTCAAACCCGGAGCTGCACGAATGGATGCTAGCTGGAGAGAGTAAGAGGAGGAATGAGTCAGTCTTGGGAGGGCAAAGGAGAGCGAAGCAATGCCAGCTGGGTCACTGCAACCCCCGTGTTGGACGTGATCAAAGCTGGCCGGCCCACATCCTGTCACCGACCTATGACCTCGTCTGTACTTCAGTGCTTGGCTCAACACTGCAGCAAAGCCTTTCATTTAATCAGTTGAAATATTTGATCGCCCAATAATTTGAAACATATTTCAGTCTTGCATCTGTCTCGTTTCGGTTCATGTGACGTGGATGTGACTCGTGTGTGTTGCTGTTTATAATCCACCAGTGAGATATCTCGTAGTTCCAGTGGTTGATTGACCAAGTTTTGTCTTTTTTACAGGAGGAAAACGGAATAATTTCTCCACATGCAAAGCGAAGGCAGCAGCTACGGGGCCTCTGCTAGAGATGGAGGCCTGCTAGATTCCATGAAGACCCTTAGATCTCCAAACTGAAGCCTCCAGTTCTCAGAGGACCCTCCTCCTACCCCGCATAACCCCACTCCCCTTCCTCCTTCAGCAGTCACATGCCACCACCACCACCACCACAAACACTTCACTGTTTGACTCTACTCCCGTCCTGAAGGCGCCTGCTGTAGAGACACTGAACTGAACAAGACAATCATGATTAGTAGGAGCACCGTCATGCAACCACGTCCTCACCGGCACCAAGAAAAAGATCCGTCTGCGTCATGTCACTTTCTTTCCAATCAGCTTTACTGCAATCTACGTCACTGCACTGAAAAAACAGCAGCAATTTGGATGTGCACACTAACCCTGCACCGCCCCGAACACCTGTTTCTAAGTTATTGTAAGTTATTCGTCATCTCTGTTCCTTTTTGTATAGTTCATTAGGCAAACATTCCCTCCCTCAACTCCCCCCTTCTCTCTCTCTCTCTCTCTCTCTCACTGGATTTTTGAGACCATTCGGGTTTCGGCCCGACCGACCAAACGCCTCTTTTAGATTGCACTAAGGAAGATGGAGGGATCTCATCTTGTCTGAGAAACGTCCTCAAGACGCCATTCTAGTTTGTCGATGACCAGTTGGTGCAAAAAAGGATCATTATGATTTGCTTTTTATTTCAGACTGAATTTTATTTTGAATGCTTTTTGTATCTTGAACCCTTGTTTTTAATTTCTTGGTGTATATTTTAGTGACTTTTTTTTTTTTTTAATATTGTTTTTTATATAGTGGTATATATGAAATTAAGCTTTGGACACAGGAAAGCCATTTTTCTTGTTGAAGCATCTTGCAGAAAATTGAACCTTAAGGCTTCTTTTGATAACTATTTGTAACAAATAGTGACCTTGAGTCGTGCTCAGATGTAAAATAATGCTCAGTATGTGTACTTTTTAAAACTGTCAGGATATGTCAATTTTCTTGGTATTTTTGCAGGCAACATTAGGACAAAGGCGAGAGTGATAGCTCAGAGGCCTATATTTTATTGTTGGAAAACATGACAAATGAAGCAGATATATATATTTACCCCAGCACTTGGCAGTCTTTCTTTTATTGCAATGGACCTTTGTCTTTTCTCTCTGGTAGCTAATAGTGTCGTCTTTAGCCATGTTGTTTATTTCATGCAAGCATCTCTGTAATATTTTGATTTCTATTTTTAGTATTCCTCGATGAATTCCTCTTTCGTTTATCATACTTTGGGTCACTGTCATCTTGGCGTAGCATTTTGCTCCCCAAGTGGTCATATTTGAACTGTTTCGACATGTTTTTTTTGTTTTTTTTTTAAAGAAAAATAAAAAAAGGCACCATTGGCTCATTTGATCAGTTGTGTGGTGGAAAGACGGGAGCTGGAAGTGCCACATGTGACGTGTGTGTCGTCCTTGGAGGTTATAATGAGAGGATCCAGAGGCAGCGGACGGACTGTGATTCAGTCTTTGTGGAAACTTTTAAAAAGCTTTAAACTGACGATTGCGTGTCTCAGGGAGCACACAATGTCCCGGGGCTACGTTCATACAACGTTATTGCAGCGGGAATGAAACTTCATTTGAGTATAAAAACCTTTCAGCTGAGTAAAGCATCAACTTCAGGGGTCAGTTCCATATCGTCTTAAAAAAAAGGCAGCAGGAAAACACTTTAAAATTCTATAAAAAGTGTTGAAATGTAAATATTTCTTAACAAGAGAGGCAACATGAAAGGAACATTCTATTTTTAGACAATTCTGACCCCTTGAATATCTGATCACCAGTATAACAGCACCACCTTGTGTTCCTGTAGGGTTAAAAGGTTGTTGTGAGGAAGTCCGATCAAGTAAGACGTCCTGCTTTAGAATAAGAATCTGATGAACAGGTTCAACAGAATATAAATCTACTGATGTTAGAGCCCAGGATTAAACACAGGGCTCTTCATTTTGAACACATGGATCTTTAAAACTTTACAGAAAGTCCTTTGACATGGATGGAAAAACCAACAGTGGAACTCAAATACAAACGTAGATTCACCGAGGCTGATATTGACGATACATTGTTAGCAGCAGCATGTTTATCTGTTAATATTTGCCTACATTAACCTTTCTTACGAAGTATCTTTGTTTGGCTGTGTAAGTTATGTGAGGTAGGAAACGTGCAGCCGGCTAAAACTGACTGTCAACTGAAAGAAGATGATATTAAAGGCTGGTTCATATTTCAACATCAATTCATCCCATGAAAAGAAAAGTTTTTCAGTCGAGAGTTCACGGCCTCGTCTGACTTGTGTGGTTGCAGATGGTGAACGGACTCCAAGAAAAGTCGTCACCTCATCTGAGCACAATGATTCATTTGTGTTTTTATGAACTGGAAGGTTGGAGAGGCGTTAACATTTTGTTACAAGCCGGTCTCTGGTGTTTGTGGCTGCTTTCATTCGACACACTGAAACAAGAACAGACGAGTGTCGCAATGATTTTTTTTAATCAGATAATCTCTTCACGAATAAAAAGATGCTACTCGGGTACAGTGGACGTCCACAACAACATGGACAGACAGACTGAAGTCGACCTTTTAATATGAAGGCACATGTGGACTGTCAGTAGTGGTGTGATGTAATTAGTCGGATGGTTTATTGTCTTGAGTTCTGACCGGTTCGCAGTGACGTCTTTTCCCAGAAACACTAACACTGCCAAACGTCATTACTTGTACTTGTAGAATCCTTCTCCTGTCTTTCTGCCGTATTTGCCCTCTGCAACCACCTTGTTCAGCAGTTCAGACTGGGCAAAGAGCGGGTTGTCCGGGTCCATCGCACTCCAACCTAATGATGGGAAACAACAGATTTAATATGGTTTCATGTAAGAGGACATTCAAACAAAAATACATCAAGCTTTGTTTCTCCTTGATATCATCTCTTAACGTAACTCACCATCCATTATGAACTTTGCTGTGTCTAATCCAACATAGTCCAGCAGCTCAAAGGGTCCCATGGGGTAACCAGCACCAAGCTTCATGGCGATATCGATATCTTCTTTGGATCCGTGACCTGAGGACAAAAAAGATTAAAAAAAAAACAAGCAGAGCTGCAGAATTAATTCTCATGCACCCAGTTTAGCCTGCAATCAGATATACAAACACCACAAACAAAGACTTGTTAAGACCTTCTTAAGCCTTTTTGAGCAAACCGATTCAATGAGTTAAGACTTTTGATCTCTGTGAGATTTGTTTACAGCGACTTTAATACTTTGAATTAAAATCTTAAAAAGTGTTTTCGATAACAACCAATTAGACTCGAGCCGCCGAGATTAGTGCCCATGCAGGTAAACAAACCTCGCTCGTGCAGGCGGATGGCCTCCATCATGTAGGGGACAAGCAGGCGGTTTACAATGAATCCAGGTGTGTCCTGAAGAAAAGAGTGTTGGATGATACAGAGTGAGATCAGACTAAAGTATTAACATTAGTGGTAATAACACTGAAGCCCTCTACAAGAAGGGCAGGAGGTGTCTGTACTTCCTGAGCAGGCTGAGGTCCTTCAATATCTGCGGTCTACTGAGGTAAGGTTGTAATCTACAAGGTCAGAAGCAGGACTCCCGAGCAACAGTGTCAGAGGGAGCTGCTGTCCACGATGTGCCTTATCTTACAATGTCTCCCACCTTCTGCATGACGTGCATTCAGCGCAAGACTCATTCCATCGAGGTTCAACACAGGAAGTTATTTTCTGCCTCACTAAATCCAACTTGCATTATTCTACTAATAATCAATAAGACAACATAATGGACTTATCTGTTCACTTAAGAAGAGGTGGGAGGGAGGGGAAGCCATCGAGACTAAGACGAGACTAGACACGGTAGATTTAGTCTCATACGTTTCGGATTGGAAGTCAACAAACGAGGTGAGCCTCTTCGTTTTGTCTTATTTAGTGTTTATCGGCGGCAGCTTAGAGGTGAATTACCGCCACAAAGTGGACTGGAGTCGCTACACTCCCCTTCAGTCTCATCATGTTCCCCTCAGGAGCGGCTGATGAGTCAAGTGCGACACCTGGTGGTTACACCGATCCGGTTTGATGCCGACGCAACACGATAACCTTATAATTTATCAACTACATGTCTCATAATTTGAGTTTTACCTGATAGTAAAACTAATGCTGATCCGTGGTCTGATGCACAAAACTGTTTCTAAAGTAATCCAAGATATCAAATCTTACCTTGCAGGACACCGGTGTTTTGCCGAGTGCTTTGCTGAAGTTCAGGAGGGAATCAAAAGTCTCTTGGCTTGTTGCTGACGTTCCAATGACCTGAGGAAGATATGTTTCTATTGAATACCTTCCATTATTCACACACACCCACACACCCATTAATACATTTGATCTGTTGTTCCTCTGTAAATCTGCTGTCAAATAATGGAGCTTACAGGGCCCTACCTCTACGAGCTTCATCATAGGGACTGGGTTGAAGAAATGGAGGCCGCCGAATCTGTCCAGTCGGTTGGTGGAGCTGGCTATGTCGGTGATGGGCAGGGAGGATGTGTTGCTGGCAAAGATGGTGTGTCTAAAACAGGAAATACAGCGAAAGCACAGTAGTTCATGAGCTTCATTGTCATTCATTTCTACAACTATATTTTCAGCTGATAAATGAAGAGAAATGGGGCGATGCTTACGCTGGGGCCAGCTTGTCAAGACCACCGAAGAGATCCTGTTTGATTTTTAGATTTTCCACAATAGCCTCCAACACGAGATCCTTGCCCTGAACTGCCGATCCAGCATCTGATGAGGTCGACACGTTCTGCATGACTTTCTGAAGGAACTCTTCGCCTGCCTGAAACCAACCAAATGCAATTATCTATCATGAACAACTGGCCCCCCACTATCCCCTTCTGTCTGGTGATGAAGTGTAACTTCACCTCTGGTTTATCAGCAAACTTCTTCTTTACGACTCTCTTCAGGCTCCCTTCGATCCCTTTCACCGACTTCTTCAGGATGTTGTCACACGTGTCCACCAGCGTCACCGAGTGGCCAGTCGATGCCGCAACCTTTCAGAAAAATATCAGCTCAAGATAACGAGACAGAGCACATCGGTGTCGGAGACGCTGTTTAAGATCTGTGCTGCTCATGATTACAGAAGATCAAAGTGTCTGCTGCTGTTGCCTCGTCAGTGGCAGAGCAGTGTCCCAGTTCCACATGACATAATACTGCATGTAACGCTGCAACAATTAGCATTTGAATCAATTAAGCCATAAAATGAAAATAAATTAAATAAGACTTTCAGTCATTTTTTTTATCAATCATTCTCAAACATGAGTCAGTGATGCTTTTCATTTTCATACATGATAGTTAGCACCTTGGGCTTAGATGGGTTGGATATCTGTCAATAATGTTTGACAATAAAAATAATCAATCAATCAATAATGGAATAACTGTCATTTGCAGCCCTAGTGTGTGTTGGGGAAAATCCCATATAGTATTAAACTTACTCAAAAAGGTTAGTATGTGATAGTAATGTGTTGAAAGGGCTGTGTTAAAAAAAACAGTATAAAACTTTGGAACGCAAAAATGCTTTCTCATTTTATTGCTGTCCATTTGTGTATATAGTGTATCATTTCATGTTGGTACCACATACATTTTATGAATTAATAGCTTCAAATTCAACGACTAGAAGTTCTCTCTGTAGAGCAAATACCTCCACCAAACTAAAAAAAGATGCAGTTTTTGCAGTGTTAACCGGATTTGGGACAGAATAGAATGTTTCTACTTTGGACACTGTGTCACCTCTTTACCAAGTTTAGTGAATATCGGACAGGTAGTTTTTGTATAATCCAGTTTACAGTCAGACAGGTTAACAATTCTCTAATAGCAGGTTACTGAAAGCAAAGACGGAGGGCGACACCTAGTGGCTGAATGAAATAAAACTCCTGCAGTGAGTTCAACACTCAACTTGTGTTCAACTCGCTCCACAGGGACACGGTTTATTGACAACTGAACTATTTCACGGCAAACATGACTGTGTTGTGAAAGAAGTTTCATTTATTTTTACATTAACATGCTCTTAATATGTCTGAGACGCTGATGAATGAATCATGAGCTACAACACATTACTTATTTTACGAAGCATACATGTGTATCATGCTGTCAAATTTGGAGTCTGCAATGTGCGGATCTAATTCTTCCACATTGAAGTGACCAAACTCTGCTTTGACAACGGGAAGATATATGTCAAACATGTACGTTTTTATGTTTCCGTCCAAATATTGTTTCGGCGTTGATGTCCATTTCATTTATGCAACGTACCACCGTTTGAGTTGCAGCAGCTGGCTAGCTACAATAATTAGCTATTTGCTAGCAGTTTGGCTAACAGGAGCCCGAACACATTTCGTAGCTTACTTGTGCGATTCCCGCCCCCATCTGTCCTCCTCCGATGATCATTACATGTTTAATAACGACATTTCTGGCACCCGAGGAGGAGAAACCTCTGCAGATTTGGTGTGTGAAGAAAGCCATGGTTTGTGACGCTGTCTCAGGAGCAGATCCAGAGAGACTGGAGGAAGGTCGGTGGTCACGTGATCGTACAAACGCTTCACGACCTTTCACACAGATTGGTAAAATATGTTATTGAAGGTTAACCGATAACGAAGATTGAGTCTCATGGAAAATCCTTGGACGAAAATAGTTACTCCAGTTAAAAGAGTCGTCCTTTGTGTTTGTGATCATGATTTCAGAGCTCAGTTCATCTTATATTTACGGTAATTGGGACATTTCTTGAAAAGTTATACATCAAACAAGCTGCACGACTGTCACCTCATTTATCCTAAAGATCATAGATGACTTCATGTAGATAACCTAATGTAGAAACCTCTGCTTGTCCATGGCCGGCTAAGATATATATATAAAAAAAGAAAAGAGTCACGTTACACCTGTTTGACACATAAAGAGGGGTTTCTTACATTGTGAAACAAAACTGCACAAGTTAATTTACACAGAAAAAATAACCAAAAGATAAAGAAACATTGTTCAATACTTCTGAACAGGAAACTAAAATCTTTATTTCCATCGTAAAATACCTGCTAAATGCTAAAATCTCTTTGTCCATCATACAATTATAAATTATCAACTGAGTTAAAAGGCATTTAGGATATTGCACTGGCCTCTATTGATCATGAGCTTCTTGACAGAAATGTATCGACAGTATTATTAAAATAGACCTTAATAATTTATTATCAGTAAATACGGCACGCACTTCTGGTTTCAGCTTCTAAATGTATAAAGAATGTTACTAACTATGCATCTTTTTTTCTCTCTCTCTCTCTTTCTCTCTTGTGAGGTCACCATTGTGGACAGAAGGTCATGTGATGCAGGTGCCACACGGCGGAACCTGCATCTGCTCTACTGTCCTCCTGCATCTCCTTTTTGGGGGAGTTTTTCCTCACTCAAATCGAGGGTCTCAGGACAGAGGGTGTCGTACTCTACAGATTGTAGAGCCCATCGGGGCATAATATTTGTGGTTTTGGGCTAAACAATTAAAATTGAATTGAGAATAATTGAATCAAAATAAATCTATTTCATACATATTATAGAGTCTCTCCAGGAGACCTTATCCAGGCATCTCTGGCCTTCTGCACAGTCCGTGTCAATACAGAACCCTGTTTACAGCAGAAATGCTAAAAACAAGATTTGCACTGTGTCAATTACGAGAGCTCACACACACAGTGTATGGGAAGGGGGCCAGGGTCAGGCCGCAGCGTCCGTGCAGGGGAGGAGGGGGTACCCCCTCTGGGAGTCTGAATGTGAAGGCCTGCAGTAGGCTGGTAACCATCAAGAACAGTTCCATCTTCGCCAGCTGTTCACCCATGCACACCCTGCGACCTGAGGAATACAGGGGTGAAAACATTAGGGTCTGACACATTAAATTTACTTTATAGGTCAATATTTCAGTGATGTGGCTCATATGATGAGAAACAGCATACCAATCCCGAATGGAATGAAGCACTCTTTCCTGAGCAGATTTCCCTCAGTATCCAAGAAGCGTGCAGGGTTGAAACTGTCTGGGTCGTCCCACACAGTCGGATCTCTATGGACTGACCACAGGTTGGGCAATATAACGGTTCCTTGAGGAATAGTGTAACCTCTGAAGTCTGCAAAAAAGGAACATTATACTGTCATGACCTTACTCAGAAATTATAAACCATTCACTAATTCACTTGTTTATCTGAGAGTCAAAGATCTGACTAGTTGACGATTTACAGACGACTTGGTGAAATGGCAGAGTCCTAACTATTACGTAATATCACCTGTTGTCTTGGAGGCCATGTGTGGAATACCCAGAGGAACCGCTACAGTCAGTCTTTGGACCTCCATGATAGTAGCCTCGGTAAAGGGCAAGCTTGCCCTGTCAGTGAGTGAAAGGACTCGATATCTGCCCACCACTTCATCAATCTCTGCCTGGACCTTATCTGAAATCAGAACAGTAGGAGAAAAGCGAGATTCAATATTTGATCTCAAAATTAATAATTCTGATAAAAAAAATTCAAATTAGTTTTTTTTCACCACTTGGGGTCAGGAAAAACAAGCTGTAAGCATGTTGAGCCGAATGATAATTCTCTCCATGTTCATCACTATGGGTGATGCCTCTGACAAACATTGTCACCCATTTCATTATAATGATTGATTATAGATGCTTTTATGAAAGTAGAATTTAGTAGAATGAATCTTTTACCTTGGATATCAGGGTGTAGGATCATGTAGAGCAGAATCCATAAAACTGAATTGGCGGTGGTGTCAGTGCCTGCGATGAAGAGATCTCCTATTATATAAAAGAGGTAGTCTTCAGTAAAGCTGCTATTCTCCTCTCCGGCAGCTTTCTGGGCCAACATCTCCATCAGATACATGTCTACAAGATCCCTTGGGTTGCTAGGATCTAATGTGTCGCGGTGCTTTGCAATAATCCTTTTCAGAAAAACTGTAATGTCCCCCTCCACTTGTCGTAACTCCTTAAAGACCCCAAAAGGCAGGTAATACAGCAGTGGAAAGATATTGACGAGGACTGCAGAGCTGTTTACACAGATCTCAAGCCCATGTACCATCAGGTCCAGCAAGGTTCGGAACTCGCGGTCTTCATGGTGGAAACGCTGACCCAGGATCAGCGAGCAGATGACGTTTGAAACTGCGTTGCTGATCAGCGGGGTGAGGTCAACACCGGCGCCATCAGACTCCTCATTCAGTCGCAGCAGCTCTGTTTTGACGGTAGCAAGGCCTTTCATGATGCAAGGCTCTAAGCTCAACCTTCCCAGGCCAAACGTTCGGAGTGTGGTGTGGCAGAACTTGCGCTGCTTCCTCCACACCGGTCCATAAGGTGCAAAGACTATTCCTTAAATTCAAATGAAACCAGAAAAGGAATGTCATCAACCTAAACATGTGCATTAAAATATTGGACTTTATCTCTATGGACATATAACATACTGAACCTTCAGGTGTCTCATGAGTTGCCCTTTGGCAATTTTGTTAGGGACTATGTCAGCACGTTCTTAAATAAAATCAAATTACACCTTACTAATTGATATTCTGCAAAAATGTGCCATGCGTATTCTGCTGTGTGCAACCTGCCTACCTGTCTGTTACATGAGTTATACAGGCCTTATTCATCAATTGATGGGTGCATTGAAAAAGGGTTGAAAGAAATGCAATGGTCTTTTAATGCAAACCCTGTTTACCTTTGCGTTTAGTCATGATAGTCACTAGAGGAATGTTTGGTCTGTCGGAGAACACCTCGGGATGGTTGGAGAAAGCGTCCCTGACCACGTCATAGCCGTTCAGCACAACGACCAGCTGACTCCCTACAAACAGGCTGTATACGTTACCATAAACGTTAGCTTGTTCCGTTAATGCAATCACAGGGGTTTTGTAGCTTCTCTGTGGCTGTCCAAGCCTCTTCTTGATGAATGAGGGAATGAGAAAGCCGCCGAAGTTGCCGACTACCGGCAGTGGTTTGGGACCTGGAGGAATATTTGCCAGGATCTGTCGTTTCTGGTACAAATGAACTAAATTATACACAATGTAAAACACTACCAGAGCTACAATGTTTACTGGTGATAGTAGGACGCTGCTCAGATGCTCCAGCCATGACACCATGGTGTCAGACCTGCAGTAAACGGAAATTGAGTTAACTAAAAATATTGTTCCATACTTGGGATACGTGGAGGCAGAGCAGCGTGAGCGAGAGAAGTACACTGGAAATGTTATCCAAGTGGCATGATCACGTTCTTCCGGTGTTGCTGTCAAACGACCCGACAACGTCATAGTGGTACTTGCTTCCTATTGGCGGAGTACGCAATGGCCTGCTGTGATTGGTAGACCTCGACATGACGAAAGCGGCTCGAAAGGGATTTTACATAACACGTGCTACCAAAATAAAGTAACACAGAGGAGATTTAAAAAAAAAAGAATAAAGGGAAAACCTATATAATTAAATAAATATACATGTCTATATTATTGTAAAAAATATATTTTTTCTACAATCCTGTCCCAAACATTAGCATAAATTGTATAATTGCATACAGTCTGAATGTAACCAATTACATAATTCAAAGGGGAATAACAAATAAATTTGAATTGCTATTACTTGATTACTTGGAAATTTTTTATCCATATTTATGTGTTCTTTTTAGTCTTCCTCAGTTGTTTCCCCCTGTTTACAAATGCATCAAATACATTACTCAGTAATTAGATATCATGCTTGCATAGGCTGTATAAATGTAATGCACTATTCTTTACAACCTTGTTTATATGCAGTGTGTTTTTCTAGAACATCATCATCTCTAATTCAGTGCAAAGAAGTGTTACTTCACAACTTAAGTTTATTAGCCTAACAACGGTACAAATATGCTTCAGGGATAAATACCCTTCTTATCAAATCACACCACAAACAAGAAAAGTGTGTTTTGTATTGAAGACAAGATGCACAACATATTCAATACAACAATTTTACCTCCGACTCGTGCAAAATGCATTCCGCTGTACACTTCAGAGTGAACAGCTTGCCGGTAATGGCAATTAAAGCAAAAAACCCACTTAAACATTAGTGTGGTCAAACTTTAATACAATAGTACAATGTTGAGAGTACAGCTAGGATATACACACTCAAGGGTACTAAAATGAAGTCAAATTGAATAAGACAAAAAAAAATGATAGAACAAAATACAGCAAGACCTTTAAAGGCAGTTTTGGTACAGCTACGGACATTTAACACACTAAGGCACCTTGTGACTTGAGCGCACAGATATTGAGGTAAACCCTGTCAACTAATACAGTATGAAAGTGTTACACAAGCAGACCCAAAATAAAGTCATATAATTGGAAGTTAGTTGCTACAAACTGTTTTGGTCTAAACTTTACTATGAGCTGGCAAGTATCATTCATGAAAACAATGACAACGTTGTAGGACTTTACCTCGTTAATAAATTAGAGTGGTAAAGAAAACACAGACACAACATGATTATCCTAGTAGGCACATTTTTGCTGAAACAACCATAATATTCCTCTACAGCTGACAAGACTGAAAGGATGAATATCACTTTTGTGGATTATCAGGCAACACTTCTTTGGGGTATAGGGTCCTCTCATTCCTCCCGCGTGCTCTGTACCATGGAATACTTCTTACAGGGGTTCTTAAGGCAGGCAGGCGGCCAGGTGATGGGCCAGCTGTACGAGCATGGCACCGACGTCTGGACGTTCCTCTCCAGGAAATTGAACAATGGGTTCCACCAGGTCTTAGTGAGGTAGTTGTTGGGTGAACACTTCAGAGTCTGCACGCAAAATAGGTCACTGTTATGCATTACATGACGATAAAGGTTAATGAAGAATGTATCCTATTCACAGTCCTAAATGTTATACAATAACAAAATGTCTCCAGTAGCCAAATCACAAAGGCAAAGCAGATTTTTATTTCTTATTATTGTTTTAGTGGCCTGGTTGGGCACTGACAGATAATCTGTCTGGGGGAGAAAACAATGTGTAACTACTATAAACTTCTGAATGACTAAACCTCTTCCTCTGGGAACCGTTTGGGAAAGAGTGTAAAGTTACATATAAAAACATCATTAATCACATTTCCTGGAAGTAAGACACTCCCCACGGACCTGACCGGATTTGTAATCTTAAAGTATGAAATTTTGAAAAGACATACTGGCAATTCATGGTAACAACATCCACAGAAGTGTGCCGTGTGTATACAATTATGTGTGATAAATAGAGCATTTCCCTTAAACCTAAAGTGTAATTAATTCTCCTGTCAGCATCTAACTTTTAGTGGTTGCTTTTAGCTGAATAAAATACAGCCATGTTTTAGTAAACAGACAGTAAAAATCTGCCAAGCAAAAGGACCAATCCGTAATACATTTCAATGAAAGTTGAACTTTAAAAGACGGGTCTGGTATTTTTGGAACCTCAGTCCTGTTTTTCCATGTGTCTGGGTTGAAATAATTAATAGAGACAAACTGATTTGTATATGCTCAAATTACTCTTATCAGTGCCTGATAGCATCATAGAAAGGATCCCTACAGATATTAGATGACTTTCACTCTGGAATCTCACAGGAGCTGAGTTGTTGAGGCGTGCGAGAGTCCAGACAGAGGTGGATTAATATCACAAAACAGCTGAGTGTTGTATGAATGATTAAAAAAATGTACAGACCTGTAAGTTGGCCATAGTGTGGTACCACCAGAACAGGCGTGACGTGATAAAGTAGGCCACAACCACATCCACACTGTAATGCTCATGTGCCACCAGGATGCACACCACGCCGACGGCACTCAGCAGCCAGCACATCAGGTGGTACCACCAGAACGACCGTGGCGAGTCTAGAGATTGGAAATATTAGCGTTAACATTAAATATTTTTCCATGTGCTCAAATGATATGTACTGAACATTTTTTCAAAACAATACAAACTTTCAAATGATACCTAACACATTGGGAAATCTCTAATGTCAAACCGAATAATTGTTAAATAAATTGCTTGTTGGTTAAATTGTATATTATGAGTCTCTACAACATCTATGTGTAGATGTGCAATTCAATCATGTGGGCACAAATGGATCAGAATGAAAACAAAATAATTCATGTATTATTCATTGAGGATTTTCATAATCATGGCACGCAAAGTAGTGTTGCTTTGTATACTCACATTCCTTGATGAACAGGTAGGTGAGAGTGAGCATCACAGTGTGTCCGCTGTAGAGGAAGTCTCCACACATGAGATGGGAGTTTGTAATGGACAGACCACCGCCGGAAATCAGCGTCAGAATTCGCTGGATCTTTGCCTGTGAGTCTCCATACAGCTGATAGAGAGCAGAGATTGGACGCAATCAGGATGAAAAACATTGGATCAGTGGCAACTTATAATCAACTTGAAAGAGAATAGTCAGGCTGTTCCAAATTAGAAAACATGACCAAATCTTGTGCTCTCAACCCACATTGTTCAAGTCAGTAAAACTTAATACACAATCCGACAATGTTTCAAATTCCCTGGAACAAGTGAAACTGTCCAATCCCCGATCCTTCTGCACAACAACGCCTACGAGGAGAGCATGTTTTTCATCAAACACTGATGCACCTCAATATTGTTGATGTCCTGAGGCAGTAAAAAGTCAAAATGGCTTTTTTATTGCTATCTCTCTTGCGTGGCTGTGCAAAATGAGTCCCACATGGTGCTCGAGTGTACATGCCTGAGAAAAGACAGCTGATGGCACTCGGATGTTAGTATGCTTCTCACCTTAGGAGCACAGGACATGTGCATGCCAGGTACAGGAAGGGTGGTGATGTACATGGTGACACACCGGTACAAGTACAGAGTGCCAATGAGGAAGAAGAACCGCCGGATTGCTATAGACCTGCAAATGAACAATATAAGAACCATAATGGAATTAATGTGGTTGTCCTCTGATTATGCAAAGCTAATAATAAAGCTGGACCGGTGACATGGTTTTATCAACTAGACTACGTAAGGATAATAACAAATTGCTCTGGCTCATGCTAAGGGAGTTATCATTCACATGTTTCTTACAGTACGTGTTGACAGCCCAACGTTCCGGTAACATGCTGCCCTCTATTGGTTGGAATGTGAACTATGACGTGATAGCTCGGGTACCAGTTGTACCTTTAAACATGTTACAAAAAAATGATATATTCATTGCTGAGTTAATTTTTTTTTCTTTCTTCTTTCCCAAAAGCAAAAAGTCTATAATGAGATTTGATGTCAAGTTGAACTTAATTGACCAAAAGACGGACATATGCTCTCTACACCGCTGAGCAGTCGTACAAGGGAAACTCCACTGTAGAGATAACTACTAGAAAAACTACTCAATCATCACGGATGTCTGTCTCAGTAGATTGTAATCTGCAAAGTATTTCCTGTGAGATGCACGGCATTGACAACTCGTAGCACATAACCACAAAGCAGTTAATTTATTCCCAGAACTAAATAGAAAAGTATATTAGCTTTTATAACTTTTCATACGATGGAAAGAACCTTACTTGTATCTGAAGAAGAACAGCTGGATAATCCAAATGGACAGCAGAACCATGCCATTGACCTCTGTCACTGTAAAGGCCCATTTGACCCTGTCGATATAGTCAAAAAACTTATCAGGAAGTGGCGGAGTGCTTTCTTTCGGTGGGACCCTCTCGTGGACCACTGTGATGACGACTGTTGTGAGGACCAAGTTAAAGCCGGCATAAAAGAAGGCAATCACTGTCTTCCACCACTCCATGGGCAGACGGTTGGCCTTGGACTCTGGCACAGAAATCTTCACGTAGTCATTGTGCCTCCCCATGCCTTTCCGAAAACCCCGCTTTGCATCCTCCCCACCTGTGGTGTGGACAGGGCAGGTTTTACCGCCGCTGGGATCAGCGCCACCCTCCATTCCTTTATTTATATTATCAGCGGTAGAGTCTCTCGCATCCATAAGCTCCTGCGATGCCATGGGTGCCTCCTCTGTCCATTCACAGGCTCCTCTGGATTTAGGCTTTTTGCCTGCAATGAGAGAAAACACAAGATTGGAAGCTGACACACTATTTGGTTTGGAAAGCACAAGCACGGTTAAAGATAGAAAAGCACAAAAGTAGACAGGAACAGCTTGGTTGCATTAAATATGTCAAAAATGTACGACAAAAAAATATGTGATGAACTCTTGTATACTTTTGTTTCCTGCCTCTCTTATTCCAGGGATTACCAAAGCAAGAAATCAAGTTTATATTGATTCTTTTCCACTGGATGAAAAATATATTTTAGACTTAGAGCTATTTTTGAGTTTAAAATGTTCAGCTACACTAGTTGTGGTTCCATGAGTTAACGCTGTGTGTTACATTTTCCCTCTCCATAACGTGTTTATTCTTTCCCTCGACTGTCTGCTACCATGGTCACCTCAAGCAAACATTGGCCGAACATTTTTTGATGCATGAGATGATTTGCTAAGAAGAACTGAACTAGTTCACAATGTTATTTTCTTTCTTGGAAACAGAAGTGGACCAAATAATCTCACCAGGGTTTATTTAGAAGCTGTTCTGCATTGTTATAAAAATTGCAGAATTTCCATTTCAGAGCACTTTAACGTTCGGTTAAACGTCCGCGTCAACAGGGCAGACTCCATCGCCGGAGCAAGATTCGGCATTTGGTGATATTGTTTTATCAATTGAAAATTAAATAAAATAAATAATGTATTGAGAATCAGAGGGGAATGATTGGTAATTGTACCCAGAAGACAATCAATGATGGTGATGAGCTAGTGCAATGTTTGTTGTTGAGCTCCTTTCTCTTAATGACCCTTCTACAGCACGTACATGACCATCCACAGCGTCGCCCGTGTTCATCCTTTCACATCTAAAAGGCTCGGAGACCCGTTAACAGCTACACTAATGGGTTGGAGGATATTGCTCTCATCCCTGAAATGAATCCCACTGAAAGTCAGCTGGGATACATACAGAATAATATGTTTACTTGTAGACAAAAATGGCACGAGGAAAACAGATTGCGTATAAAGAGGCCGGACACAAGGGAGATGCTGAAAGTATCAGATTCCTCAGGAATCAATTTTGGGGACAAATAATTTCAGAGTGATGTTACAGATGACAATGTTTGACAGACTTTAACGAGTCTTAAATATATTGATACTGACCAAGTTGACAAACTAAGATCAACAAATACAGAAAAGAAGGTCGGAGGTCTTTACAGTGATGTGCCTCTTCTGTTTCCAGTCACACAGCAAGATGTGTTTTTTTTTATGTCAAGGACATTTATGCAGAAGTCACTCTGTTGCCTGTAAAGCACTGAGGTCACTTCATGAGTCTGCCAGAATGTTAGTATGTCCTATCAACGTACTTCTGTTTTTTTTGTGATAAGGAAGAATTCAAACAATTTACTTCTACTGAAAAGATCATTTCAAATGTATTTACAGAAGATGAACAGCAGGCAGACAGAATGTGGTGATAAAGTCCTGTGGAGACAAATCCTGCTGCTTCTCTACAGACTGTGAATAATGAAAAACTTCAATAGCTCTACCAGTGATTCAACTAGAGTTTCTAGGACAAAAAACAAATGAGCCATATGAGGATTTCTCTATTTGGCAGCTTTATTGGAAGGAGTGATTGTTACCAGAGCGTTCCAAAATAGTTAGTTTACAAATGGATCATTCAAGTCTTAATATAACCAGAATCATCTTCATTAGTATTTGACTCATTCTAAAAAACTAAGACTATGTTCATATGGTTAAATTAATTTTAGAACGTCATCTCAACTCAAGGTTCATTTGCAAGTCCCGAGAAAGTCTCACGTCCCAAGTCAAGTTCTGAGTTCTAAGTCTCGAGCACGTCACAAGTCTGGAACCTTTTGTTTCAGGTCCTAAAGCAGTCTTACAAATGTAACGCAGTTTTTCAATTCGAAGTCAACAGAGTGATAGTTATTAGTACTGTATATTCAATTTTATAAAATCATCAATGTTTTATAAAAGGTTTGGCTTCCTATTTTAAGGATTTGCATCGCTGATTAATTTGTAGCTATAAATCATTTTTATGTCATTATTCTGCAACATTAAGTCCGAAATCCCAAATGATGGTGTTGAAGTCAATGTGGAGTTGCAAGACTGAACTCATCAAATTGTGACTCGAGTGTGAATCGAGACCAAGTGACTCAAATCTTCACCTTTGGACCAAGACATCTGACCAAGACCATGTCGGCCTCAACACGGATGAAAATACCAACTGGTTGAAAGTTCAGCAAAGAAACATTCGATTGGGGTTTGTTTTGTCAAGCTTTCATATCTGAGGCCAATCGTTGTACAATGAGTAGATGTAGGATGTTGGGAAGTCCTCGTCTTCAAACAGGGATGTATAAATAATATGTCACTACTACCGAGAAACAACAGTCAATGGTCACATGGCCAAAACGAGGTCAATTGCGAAAACTATTTTTGAACGAATGACCAATTTGGTTGTTTATTCTGGCAATGCACAATGTTCAGTTTGTTTCCTTTTAAAAACCTACAACCAGTGTCCCTGTTGTCCTTCATTCTCATGAGTTGCTGTGACAGATCAGTGTGAAGTTCAGGACAAACCAGGAGTCAGCTTTATATTTTCCAGTGGTCACAGTGAGACTGCACTATGTGTACTGTACATGGGAGGTCAGCAGAGTAACTCCATTAGTTTTCCACAGGTCCTCTCCTCCCTAGTGTACAGTACACTCTGTTTTCCCACCAGCCGGTGCACCCGGTGCTCTAAAGGGATGGGTGGTGATGGAAAACTGGCAGGAAAAAAAAACTATTCCACATGTTCACAGACCGTAATGGATAACTTGGCTGCCTCCACTCATCCGAGCTATTTCAAGAGAACCCAGTTGCCATGAAGGCTGTATTTTACTGCCGGAGAACCAGGGTTTTGACTCCATTTTGGGGCCTTCATAATAACATGCTACGATAGCTGTCCACTCATTTTCTTCTAGGCATTATGTGGTTTGTCTTCATCAAAGGCTGTGATGAAAATAAGTCATGTTCGAGGCGGCCCAGCCCTCTAAGAGCTGGTGTCACTACAGAGAGAAGCTGACTGTATGTTATGCGTCTACTTTATGTAAATAAAGCCTTTAAACTGAACAATTTTCAATGCAGCAGGTTTTGGTTTTGTTTCATGTCGGTTGCAGTAGCAGAACTGTTATCATGTGCCGCTGTAGGAGCTGTGATTACAATATGTCATATATTTGTACTGTACTCATACAATAAGTTGAGGCTCTGTAATTAAAAATATAGAGATGAAAAAGAAAGACTGCTTTGGATGTAATTAACTTGATAATTATTAGTACTAGTAGCAGCAGTGGTGGAAGAAGTATTCAGATCCCTTTTTTTGGTACCTTTACTTCAGTAACAAGTCTTATGTGTAAAAATGAAAACGCTTAAGCAAAAGTACAGAAGAATTATGTGAAATAGAAATGTGTGATATAGATTTAAAACTTCATCATGATATTCCATGCTACTCTTTTTTGTAGTAACAATATGTTGATATTAAAGTAGTTCCATAAAGCACTATGTACTTTGCCACAAGTCACATCAGCATACAGTCCTGAGAGCCATGGGTACACTAATATCATTTCCAAGAATGTAACACTTAATTGTGACCATGTTTGTCTGTGAAATGTAGCCCATTGGAGTAGTAGACATGGAAATACATGTAAAAAATGTATTGGCGTAAGTAGACATTTTTAGAATCGTTACTAAAAGTAATACCACTGATGGCAGCAGAAGTAGTATTTGTGGCAGTGGTAGATGTTGACAATGGAAGCAGTGCCATTAGTGCAAGTTATTTACCAGGAAACATGTCATGACAACAATGTAAATGTCAGAGAGGAAACGTTTGAATCTCGTGATGTCCACTTTCTCTGCTTGATTCCAGAACAAACATATTCAGTAAATTCCTGCAATGATCCTATTTTACAGCAAACAAGCCCAACTGGTCATTCTGTGTATGGAGCCACCCCAGCTCTTGTGGGTGTCTTAACCACATGTGGGGTGGATCCTGGCAGTAATGTCAGGCAGGGCTGGGAGTCTCCCATATATTAGCCTACAGGGACACATGTGTCCTTGCGGCACAGCCGGTTTTGAAGTTTACTTTTGGGTAGTAGCAGGGTGGCCCCACGCACGTTATTAAACACATGAGGTTACTGGGTGGGGCAACAGGTCATTGCATGTCCTGTAATTAAGTCCTCTCATTTTCAGCCAGAGCTGATGCAGATGAAAACTGACAAATACATGTTTATGAAAGAGTTAAAGCAGTTTGTTGTCTGGCTTTAGTGCAGAATGGAGATTTGCTCTATAAGCTATGTGTGACAGATTGCCTATTTATTTTACCTATACCATGTTGAAATGCTGTCTGCAGCTGGCAACATGACACAAACATAAATCTTCCAGTTCATCTCTAATGATCCATCCACTGCAGAAACAAACCCCTCTTTGCATGATGCGAATGTAAGTCTGCTATAAATAAAATTCTGAGCCTGCTATGAACTAGACTGTGTGGTTTATTTTAGCATCTGTGAGCAAGACAGCTATAAAAGTTATATCTCATGAGCGGAATGTATGGGTATACCAGCAGCCTGTGACTTTCAGTTATTAAAGCAAATCCATTCAGCACACGCATAGCGATTAAAATACATGTTGCACATTTATAGCATCCTACCTGCCTTGTTCGGGCCTCCTGGCGTCTCTTCCTGTAGTTGCAGTTCCTTGAATCCCTGTTGCTGAGCCCCGTTTGATTGCTGCTCTGCTTCGGCTGGACTGCTACGTGACACTGTATTGCCACTGGCTTTTTAGGGAGCGCTCCTCCCCGAAGCATCTTCTCAGCTGCATCCAGCCTCCGCTTCCAGCCCCCGAGTCTTGCGTCCCCTTTAATTCAGGTCCTGTAATCAGCGCAGACATCGCCCTGTAACTCTGTTCATTTAAAATAACATGTGTCCTCTACTCTCGCATTAGATTCAGTTGAATGGAGTAGCACGATATTGTAGGACTTCTGGCGAAGGCCTAGTTTATTGTATTTATCATGGAGACACCCGATATTATATTTTAATAATAATATTTTGTAGCTGTAAGTTACTTATCCTCGAATCATTTAACTGTATACTTAATTATTTCTAGCTGTCCATTTCTAATAAAAAAAAATATAAAAACTAATGTAATTTCACTCGGGATTCCTCGCGGAATCCAATGTAAAAAATCTGTTTTTCCCGCTTTGTTAGGTGGATCTGCTTTAAAATGTAATGGGTTCTTCCTGAGCCAATGCTTCACCCATCCAACAAGTTCGGTGAAAATCGGCCTGGTGTTTTTTGTATAATCCGGTTTACAAACTCACGCACACACGCGCGCATACACGCACACAAACAAGCAGATGCAAACCAAAGTTAAAACATAACTTGTTTGGCGGAGGTATAAAATAAATGTCAGCATCTCCAAATGAAATATGTGTATTATAAATACTGGTCTCAAATAACTTAAACTGACTGTGGTCAGTACAAATTAGGGAGAAAAACTGATCTCAGATCAGTTATATTCCATTGTCAATGAGGAAATACGTCACTCCGACCTCGGTGACGTGGCTGTTGGGAAAGCTCTTCCCGTTTCTTGTGGCAGTCTCCTCGGCACCGGGCGCCTCCATTCACGGGAGATACCTGTGCCGAAAATCGAGAGATACCTGGAACTGCAAACAAAGACCCTTGCGGTTTGCTGCTGTGTTTGCTTTAGAAGAGGTCGCTGGTTGAATCTGCCGCCAGACATGGAGACGTACGGCAACTCGTACAAGAAACAGAAGCTAACCAACGCGGCGGAGAACTGGGTGAGTTTCTTTCGCGAAGTTAAGATAATTCATCACTTTGATACACGACCTCCGTCCACTTCAACTGACCACCCTCTGTCGAGCTAATACACGTCTTGCCAAGGCAGCTAGCTAATTAACATATTTAACATTATACTGCTGTACAGTAAAGCTAACGTTAGCTTTTCATTTAAAGCCTTGGTTGTTCTTGCTAGCAGCAAGTGGCTAACTAATCAGTTGACGATAACTCCTAGTACAGTTAGTGTAAGGTTTTCAACCGTTTGGTTAATGCTCATGCAGCTATGACACAAACGAAGATAAAGGCATGCATTGAAGTACAATTTTGAGATACTTGTACTCTACCTGTGTATTTTGATTGAATGCTTACCTTACTTTAACTTAAAAGATAATTTATTGTGTACATATCTTTTACTGAACAACATTATGGAAACAAATATTCTCACGTTTATTCAACTGCATCTATCATACGGCTTGTTACGGATTACTTGGTTTAAATACATAATAAGATTAATGCTATCCAACACAGTCTGAGGTATTCTGCTAGAATGAGCTTAACTTTACAGTGAGTTAACCTAACTTGTACCAGTTGCAACAGTAATGGCGATTTACATGCATTAGTCACTTTTGAAAGAAGCTCACAATGTGTCTATTGACTTAAATTTGGTACGTTGAAAAGCCATAAATGTCTGTTCAGGGATGGGGCATTGAATGTTTTGTATAGTATTTATGGAATGCGGTCACCACACAAGCCAACACAACCTGAACTGATAAGCAAAGTCATAAACCAAGCATATGCAATCTCAAGTAAATGAACCACAATAACTAGCAATTATCCATACACAATGGCAAGATGGAAACAAATGTCAGCAAATTAATTGACAATTAAAGATTATCTCTTTAACATATAGTGTCTGTCTTTATATTTTGTGTTTGCAACAGTGGGAAATAGGAAATATTGAAATACAGCATTCACGGTACTACTCTTGTTATACACAGATCACAGTGTGCTTCTATAATCTACTATATGATCAAAGAGGAACCACATACATAACATTATAACATATATATAAGAAGCTTCTTGAACCATTGTAAACTGTGTTGTCAACTGGAGAAACTGAGTGACTAAACGCTGAACATGTGCTCCTTGCATTGAAAATGTGTCTCAAAGTGTTCCCACCTTGTTGATACTCAATAGGTAAGTATAGACTTTTTTCACATCTGACATTTTGACTTGTCAGAGCACAAATAGAAAAGGTGAAGTTGAGGATATTAGTGATGTCTGCTTTTATTTCTGATGAGGTAGATTGGTATTGTGCTCTGGCATTGTGCATGCTCACTCACGGATTTGGCTTATTTGGAAAATTCATGGAATTCAGCCATCGTTTATTTATCCTCCTGTGCTTTTGTTGCTGTCACAAGTCAAAATGTCTGCTGTTAAAAAGGGTCTATTAAGACTGACAGGCCAGCCACCGGCGGT
>CAAKHC010001657.1:48946-63538 GCA_901007825.1 Macroramphosus scolopax | reverse complement strand
GTTATCTGAGAACCCTCAGACTACGTCACTCTGTGGAAAGCTCTGATGACTTCCTGTGAAATCCTTTTTGATCTTTCATCAGGTCTTATTTGCCATATTTCAAAGCTACTTTGAAGACATGGTTGATATGATTAATGGTGTGATTTGTTCACGTTCACATCCTGATAAAATATTATCTAAATCTGTGCTTCGTTTTAACTTGGACATTGAGTGATTTAGAAAATTGGAATCATTTCAGGGAATGCAACGTGCAACTAATGTGACCTATCAAGCTCACCATGTCAGCCGAAACAAGCGTGGGCAGGTTGTGGGCACAAGAGGAGGATTCAGAGGATGTACCGTTTGGCTCAGTGGTAGGTTGAAAGATGTCAGCAGCTTTGATTTACAGAAAGACATTTCAAGATGTGATTTCACCTTTTTATATAATTCAATAGCTGTTTCATAAATCTGCTTGTTTTCCTCTGTTCCAAGGTTTATCCGGTGCAGGGAAGACCACTGTGAGCATGGCTCTAGAAGAGTACCTGGTCTGTCATCGGATCCCCTGCTATACCCTTGATGGGGACAACATCCGACAGGGGCTGAATAAGAACCTGGGCTTCAGCCCAGAGGACCGTGAAGAAAACATTAGACGTATTGCTGAGGTGGCCCGGCTTTTTGCTGATGCAGGGCTGGTCTGCATTGCCAGCTTCATATCTCCCTACAGCAGGGTGAGTGACTATCCAAAAAAAGTACAAGCGGCTGAATGAGAGAAACAGTTGCCGAGAGAAACAAATGACAATGACAGATAACAGCTATCACTTTGTGTCACAATCTTTATTTGACATTATCTACATGAAATGTGGTGCCATTCTGAACTATTTATATAAAGCAGATATTGAAAGATAATAATGAAATTTTGAATCATGGCATCGTCCATCAGGACCGTGTAAAGTAAAATGTAAAATGTATGATGCCAGTCCAAACAACAATATTGGAGCTTGTGACTTAGCGTATCTGCATTTTTCAGTTATTTTTGTTACTGTAACAAGTTCAGACATGTGACTGTGGAAACAGGTTCTATAATACAGCAGATTACAGCCTTGAAATGTGTCCACTTACAGCTTAAAACACATTTTGCATGACTGGGATCATAAAATGCGATTAATGCTGCCAACACAGTAGTAAAGTCAGGGTGGTCTACTCTGAGATGTGTTTACTCCTGGTTCCTGTGGTTGGATATTTGGGCCTTGCGGAGTGATTTATGTGCAGAGTTGTTTTCCCAAGGAATCTGTTGGGAGTGGAAGGTTTTGCTCATTGGGAGTTTTAATTGGTAAGCTTCCTTTGTGTTTAAGTGGATGGTTTGGAAGACAACGTGGTCCAGTATATGGATTGCACATGTGTGGTCAGGGGGCTTGGAGGCCTCGGTACTTAATTGAAAATGGGAATGTAGCCTGTACACCATTCACATGCTCTCAGGCTGTGTTGTTCATGTGATGTGATGCATCTTGTGGACATATTTATCTATATATATCCCGCCTGGGCAGAAGAATTACGTTTATGCTTATCTAATGCAGGCCATTGGAAACCTAATGCTCAAATTTGAACATGTACCATACTTTGCTAACTTGTCATTGGCTAAACCTGTGTATGCTGACTGGTTATTTTCTACCAGGATCGCCTTAATGCCAGGAAGATCCACGAGGCTGCAGGGCTTCCTTTCTTTGAGGTGTTTGTTGACGCTCCATTGGATGTCTGTGAGCAGAGGGATGTGAAAGGGCTGTACAAGAGAGCCAGAGCAGGCGAAATAAGAGGTAGAGTATGTGCTTTTAGTGTTAATGTGCATTACAACATCAGGTCCAAGATCTAAATTCTCGGAAAAAATGATTAAGGCATGTCTTGAGATCAACTTCAATGGTCATTAAAATGGATCTTTTGGCTGATATACAACATTACAACATCTGGTACACAGTCTTCAGTACCTTTGGGCCAAAAGAGACCTGGTCATAAAAGGCTAGAAGAGAAACCTTACAGTCCAGATACTGAGTATAAGTCCATGAGTTCAACTTAAAAGACCATCCTGTTGCTCATTTTAAGTGCCCCGGACACCTACATTATTGCATGAATGATAATTTAAAACTGCAAGAAATACAGACTTTCTTGTTTCAAAGTTATTTTGGGCATTTAAGACTCGCCTCATATTGTGCATCCAATTTCAATATTTCAGGTTTCACTGGGATTGACTCAGAATACGAGAAACCGGAGGCCCCAGAGCTCGTGCTGAAGACTGATTCCTGCAGTGTGAATGAGTGCATACAGCAGCTGGTTGACCTGCTGCAGGAGAGGGTAAATGGAAGAAATATCCTGTTTTAATCCTTCTAATTGGTCCCTCCCTGTATCATGGGAAGTCTTGTAGTGACAAGTATTTCTTTCCCAGAGTGTCGATTGAGACGTTTTCTAATGATTCAGTATTTATAACTAATATAGATATATAGTCTTGAAACTTTAAAGTTGATATTATTTTAATTCTGCAGGATATAGTCCCTGTTGATGGTTCCTATGAGGTGAAGGAGCTGTATGTTCAGGAGAACAAACTGGACCTGGCTAAGGCGGATGCAGAGACTCTGCCCTCTGTACAGATTGGGAAGGTAATTCTAAATTTCTTTGCCACATCTTTAGATAAATCTACAGAACAATCCTTTTGATTTAGACATACAGCGTGTTAGATAATCTACCAACTCAAACATTCTTCTGTATCATTTTACAACTTCATGCAATGCGAAGTGGCTGTTCAGTATGTAACCTACAGTACATGATTGTGTGTATGATCCTCAGGTGGACATGCAGTGGGTGCAGGTGCTGGCTGAAGGCTGGGCCACACCGCTGAATGGCTTCATGAGGGAGAGAGAGTATTTACAGTGTCTTCATTTTGACTGTCTGCTGGATGGTAAGTGTTTGAACTCAGAGAAATTCACTTGCTATACTCAAGAAAAGTCACTAGGTGGAGATGAGAGCTCACACATTGGAGTACTAAAAGATGGTGCACAAGTAGATATTCCTTCAACAGGAATTAACTGTGATTTGTGCCTCTGCTTCAAACTCTATCAGTGTGTACAGTTGACAAACACTAATGATAATTTGACAATATGTTTTACAACAAGACTAGCCGGCTATCCAGCCAATCTATTGTCCTCAAATCAACATCAAGACAAATCTGGCTGTGTTCTGTCAGTTAGAGCCTAATGGGATGTGAGATTGTTTGTGTCATACAAAATATAATTCCGAGGAGTGAAGTGGCAGAGTGATCTGATAGAGGAGTGAAGTTGATCTACGTGTAGATTGTCAAGAAGGTTGATGATGTGTCATTTATCCGGCTGGGAGGTACAAAGAAAATTGTACTGGAGGCTCAGGAGGGCCTCAGGTTCATTTTGGTTCTTTGGAGAAAATGAGAATCATATTGGTTGTAGGATGAACCAAAGTAATTACAGCAATTTCTCATGTATTGTTTGAAAATTCCAACAAAAGGCTTTTATTGTCCATATGACCACTTGATCCTCAAGTTGTGTGTTGTGGTGCCAAACACTTTGTGATGCACATTCCCTAAAATGAAAAACACATATATTAACTTAAAAATCTATGTAGCCTGTATTTCATTTTCAGATTTTGACAGGTATAGATTACAACTGCTGTCCTCAATGAAGGATAAAACGAGCAAAATGTTGAGTAAAACCACAGATGATTAGAGTTCATGGCCTTGAAAGATAGCTCGCCTGAGAAACTGAGCTGGCCGGACAGAAGCAGAAATACATATTGATGTAAAAGTCTTGAGACCATTTTCCTGTTTTCCCCGAGGGAGAGGAACAGATAGGAAAGAGGCATCTGTATTGGTTGACTCCCGACACCACCCTTAGTAGATTTAGATGTCCTCTCTGTGATTTAATGGTGAAAAAATGATATCAACCTGAAAAGACTTGAGATGTGCATGTTTCACTAAATCAAATTTGTCTCCCTTGCTTGGACCTTTGGCCGTCTTGTGTGTTTTTATTAGAACCAGCTGTTCGCTCAACACACTGATAGTCGTGACAAGAGGAGTGACCAAGGGGCGGTGGGAACGGCAGTCACTGTCCCCTCCTGGCTCCACTGGTTTCAATATAATATGATGTGCATTGCGTGCTGGCCCAAAACTTTTCATCAAACTAGATTTCTCCTCTTTCAGCCTTGTTTCTGGTGGTTTTGAGGAGGTGAAAACTATTAGCATGCTTAAGCATTACCTATGCTAAACTTTTTAAACATTTTGTGCAATATGTGCTCTCTGTCCCATCCATAGGGCACAAGGGGTCACTGACAGGGTTTGATGGGCATGAATGTGATATGAATCATATGCCATGGCCTTTGCAATCAGCATATCTGACAACAATGGATCATATGGGAGATTTTCTACTGATGTTTGATGGAACTATCAACCATAAAGCTATGCCCAAAAAAGCGATAAAGAGAGCTGCATCTTCTTGCTGATGCGCGCATCGATGCAGATGTGTTGATTATGCGTCGAATGATGTGACGGCAGTTTTGAATTAGAAGCATAACCTATGGCAGAGAGCATAAAAAAATCGAATAGGCAGCAAAGATATAGCAGCATGCGTTTCAATTCTAAACAAACATGCAGGAAATACTATCCATCGCTGGCAGATTTGAAGGCCAATCACTTTGAATTGTTGCAAACATCAGTCAGTCGGCAGTTGAGCATGAGTCATGCAATATGGTGCCAAACACTAAGCACAAAACTAAGCACTGCAGCAACACAGCTAACCTCCATCCTCAGGACATCATGCTGATCATCCGCCACCGACGGGCACTTCACAGGGCCAGTATATTTAGTTTGAACCAACCATGAATGAAGCTTTCTACCACAAATTCATCACAACTGGTACAGAAGATCACTAATGCACTTACACTTCTTTATCAAATTTGGTGCTGGGCATGGTCATTATTCATAGTTAATTATTCTACGCTTTCGTCTACTCTGTATTAGGTTGCGTACCATTTTATTGTACTCAATACCCAGCCCCTTTGTATTACCATCCTCAAGAGACCGAATAAGGGAAGGTATTAGGGAAGTACAATGTTCATTCCTCCAGACTTGTGGTGGCCCATCACAAAGACACTTTATATTGTCTTTTCCTCTAATTTGTCACCTGCCTGTAACTCAAAATAGCGTATTTCATGTTTAACTTGGCATATGCCAATCAAGGTCCTGAACTCAGTAACACACTATTGTTGAGCTGAAATGATCAATTCGCTGATTAGTATATTGACTTGTTGGGGAACTGAATCTTTTGCATTGGACATTATGCTTTAGAAAAAAATAGTATTTCAATATGTTTGAGCAGCTCCAGTTGCAATAAGTTGTGATGTTTAATTTTGACAGTTATTACATTTTCAATAAAAAGGTTGAGAGTATAATCTGCTCATTGAGTGATGAGGGTTGTCAGTTCTGCTGCCAGAAAGCCTCAGTATGTTTCTGCTTCTCCCTTATCTCAGGTGGTGTGATCAATCTATCGGTGCCAGTGGTGTTGCCGGTGTCTGCTGCAGATAAAGAGCATTTAGATGGCGTGACAGCCGTGGCCCTGGTCTATGAAGGCAGGAGAGTGGCCATTCTGCGCAACCCTGAGTTCTATGAGCATCGCAAAGAGGAGCGCTGTGCTCGTCAGTGGGGCACCACCTGCAAGGACCATCCCTACATCAAGGTCAGTTCTTAAAATGACATTTGGGGGAACTGTGGGTGTGGGCATGCATGATGTTGTACGATTTATCTACTGGTGAAATTACTGAGCAGCATGTGCAGTACTCCAGACCCTGTGTGGTTCAGTGTGTTTTTGTGATGATCACTCTGCATGTGAAAGCCAGCGGCCACCCTGGAATCAGCACTGATGGAACACATCTGAGTTGGCCTTTCACTTTGCTCATGGAAAGACTGAATAGGTGAAGGGATGGAGCTTTCTCTCACAGTCTTTTAGGACACCCAATATAATCACTTGATCTATTTGTTCCACCCTCATTTTGCTGGTGTTATATTTGGATGCTGAGCCTCTTGCTCAGCCTCCGCCAAATGTGTTTGAGATCTACTCAGCCTAACTCTCTGTGGAGTCCTTGCCAACTTCTGCTCACCCAACCCTTCTCCAAATATAACCACAAATTGTTCCCATCTGTCTCCTATCATCTGCTGTGGGGCTCAGGTAGACTTGTTGGCGAGATAACGTCCTGAAATGATCCTGCGCAGCCTGCAGATAATTGCATTAGCTATTGAAGCTGGAAAAGAACAGAAGTGTCTTATAGTCAAGACAAAGATAGATGTCAGGTTGCAGTTTTAGAACTCTCGCTACATGAACTGATAGTGCCTGGCTATTTTTAAAAGTTGATTATCTGTTTCATTTTAAGTCCCATTGTTGTCTGTGATTTCACTCCGTGCGCTAAGTTACGGGCTAATTTTAAGACCCTCTGCTACTAAATATTGTCTGACCAGATAGAGATGAACTGGAACATTAGTTAACAGCTGTCTTGACATTTCAGCACAGTTTGCAGTCATTTTTAATTTGAGCTTATTTCCTTTTTGCCACTTTGTTTATGATCAAGCTTCACTTTTAAGACGCATAAGAAGCTGCCAGTGTCACAAATTGGTACCATGTCTCTCCAGTGTCAACACCTGATGTCTGCGCTCTGGGTTTAAACAGATGTGGATTACTCTTTATTTCCACAACTGTCGTTCTTTATCCATTCTAACATGTCACAGCTGAATGTGTTTGCTCAGCTTGCTATGATTAAGGTGTCAGTCAGTAAAGAGTATGTGTATGTGTACCTAAGTGTGTTTTGCTGGGGCCAGTCTGTCAACACACCACTGCTATGGTAGCTGCAACGTTTTTTATCTCTTCCCTTTCCAACCTGGAACAACCTGCTCCATATTACATGAATTTAATCCACTATTTCCTGTTTGCCCGTCCGTCAGTCAGACAGGAGCCCCCTTTCCTCGGAAACTATGGTGTAGTGGTTGTTTATTTGGCCAGGACCTTTTCCAATTTGAAGCCATGGGGCACGTATAATGGTTAAACAGAGCACATGTGTAGCTTTAGGTCTGCTCCTTTGATTTATCCGCACAGAAGTTTCATTTTATGCTGTTGATCTCTCTAAAGAAAAAACAAACAGTTAAGTGTCTTTCATGAGACTCTTCTCAGGCCAGTGGTAGACGGGTTGGATTCATTTGAGTGTGGAAACCAAACCACAACATGATCATGCAGTTTTTTCCCAACCATTGCCTTTCAGAAGCATCCTGCCTTCGCAACGGGACCTCCCCCCCACAAGAACCCAAACAAACACAATTAAGTTAAAGTTGAAACCATATATAAAGACGTAAAAAAGAAACCATAATAAGTCATTTATTCTTATTATGCTTTTCAGCTCTCGGAGTCTCTGCTTTGCACAGTGAGTGGGGCAGAGACAGGTGAAGTACAGATAGCATTCCTTGATTCCTTATTTGGATCCAGTGAAACCAAGGATTTCTCAATTTGCAGCTCTGGCTGTTCTGTCCTCGCTTCCCCTCCTCACATGTCTCACATCCTGACTTGAAGAAATACTGGTGTGCGGAAGAGACGTGAGGAGGGAGACACGATAGCATAATGAAAAGCACCCAGGGTGGGAAACTGTCCTAAAAGCGATTGAGACAAGCAGTTATTGCTCACATCAACATCAGACACAATCTTCACCTCTACCGCTGAAAAGCTGAATTTATGAACACTTTGACATCCGTACTTTACAACCAGATTGATTTCAGTTTGATCTGTTAAAGAGATTTAATCTTCTTTTTTTTTGCACAAAATAAACACAGTACATTCAGGGCTGATCAATTACTCTAACTTTTTATGTCCTGGCCTACACATCATTCCACACACGTAAAGAAATGTCTTTGGCACCGATTCCCCACAAAAATCAGCATAATCGTTTTCATATGTTTTTCATTGAACTTGAGAATACTGAGACATGCATGTGCACTTCAGGTGTCTCTCTGTTGTAGTGCTGTTGCCGTGTTTCCTTTATTGCCTCGTCTGTAGAGAATTGTCACTTTGTATCACATTAACATTGCACAGGCCCCTGTGTTCAGTAACTCTAGCAACGGTCTCATAAATGCCAAAGAGGCTGTTGAGAGATATCGCCTGAAACAAAAGCAGTGTTTACTTGTATCCTGAGTACCGAGGTGACATTAGATTAATCTCATGAGGGGAAAAATCTCCAATGAGGTCGTCAGCAGGTTTTATTCTGGAATGCAGAAGGATTATGTCTTCGGTGTTGTTGAAATTAAAAAAGTAACTGCGGTCAATAGCAGGGGAGTAAACCTGCCAGAGTTTTGTTGACTGTTTAACGACGTTGATTTATGCAGGTGTGTCCTGTTGCAACCGGATAATAACTCTGAGGTTTTATTAGAACTCGGCTTGGCAAGGCTCCAGACCAGTGACACTTTTATGGACCACAGTGTCTTGAATCTGGATTATGTTTGAGTTTTGTTCACTGTCATGATTATTGTGGCTCCTATTTCAGATGGTGATGGAAAGTGGGGACTGGCTGGTCGGCGGAGACCTGCAGGTTCTGGACAAGATCTGCTGGAATGACGGACTGGACCAGTACAGACTGACACCAACTGAGCTCAAACAGAAGTTTAAAGAAATGAACGCAGGTATGGAGCCGGAGCCGGATCCAGTTGTTCCCCTCACTTGAGTGTGCTCATTCTTTCTGTGAGAACTGACTTCATCAGCAATGAGATTTTGAGAAGGGAGATTTTAAAAGGAGAGGACCTGCTGGGCCAGTATTTCTGTTTGACTCAAAGTAAAGTAGAAAGAGCCAAGAGTTTGGAAGAGAAAACATTCTCATGTTGTTCAGCCCTCCACCACTATATGTGTTAGCAGTTTGACTATCTCTGGGTGCATCATGGCCTCCTTTGTTTGTCCCCTTCCTCTGTTGAGTTTAACAAACCCTTCTTCTTCTTTCTCCTTATTCAGATGCTGTATTTGCCTTCCAGCTCCGCAACCCGGTACACAACGGGCACGCTCTTCTGATGCAGGACACCCATAAACGTCTTGTGGAACGAGGCTACCGCCGGCCTGTGCTGCTGCTCCACCCACTGGGAGGTTGGACCAAGGACGACGACGTGCCTCTGCCTTGGCGGATGAAGCAGCACGCCGCTGTGCTGGAGGAGGGAGTCCTGAATCCAGATTCCACCATTGTTGCCATCTTTCCCTCACCCATGATGTATGCTGGGCCAACTGAGGTAATGATCATCAATAATGTTGCATTGGAGGATTTGTGTTTGCGGTTGAAGATGTAATGTTTTTTCTCGAAATTGACAGGGTATAAAAATATTCGACTGTCTCGGTAAGTAAAGACGACAGACGCAGGACCGTCATATATCTGATGTCTGCTGCATTTAAGCGTGACAAATGTCAGAAAGTGGCTTGTCTTGCAATACACAACCCTCGCTGGTAGCCGACAGTCTTTTAATCATTCACTTATAATAATGGGAAAGCTATGGAGAAGATTATGGAGGCAGATTGGTGGCTGGTGGATGTCAGGCGGTGGATGTATTCATTTTTTAAATCTGAATGGGATTCCTAGTGAGTCTGCCTTAGTGTCATAGCTCTGCGCTTCTTTCTCTTTTAAATATGTCCCAAACCAATGGCTCGCCTGTCTCTCGGAATATTTAAACTACGTCTCCAGTGTTCTTGAGCAGCCTCTTCCACCTTGAGCTGAAACCACTTGTCTTGTGTACCTATCTAAAAATGTCAGATCATTAAGTACACAAACCTCATGAGCAAGAGTGTGATTGAAGCGTTATTAGTCATTTTCACGGTGTAAAGCTGTGAAAGCAATTATAGATTCAAAACAGCAATCTTTGACAAAAAAAAATATAAAAACCGGTGGCACAAGTTGCATCACATTAAGTATCAAATATTGTTCAGAGACTTCCACATTACAATAAAAACAGCAGGATCACCCAGCAGGAAGAGTTCAGATTCTTTACACCATTAAAGGCCTTTAAAAGCACGTACATTGCTCAACACTGCAAATCCAAATGGTTGGAGGCTCAGCACAAACTAAACTCCCAACAGCTTTCAATTCTAAAAGCATCATAAGCTTGTTGAGCTGTAAACGCACCTTTTTGTTTTAATGATCTGAGACAGGAAAGGGATTGAATAACCGGAGGAGTTTATCTCGTAAAGCCACCGAGAGAAATAACATTTAACCACACATAAATTTCTCACTTACCTTTTTCATTGTTTTCACGATCTGCCTTTGTCCCTCAGGTCCAGTGGCATTGCAGAGCTCGAATGGTGGCTGGTGCTAACTTTTACATCGTGGGTCGTGACCCTGCTGGCATGCCCCACCCCGACACAGGAAAGGACCTGTATGAGCCCACTCACGGGGCCAAGGTCCTCACCATGGCTCCCGGCCTCATCACTCTGGAGATTGTTCCCTTCAAGGTCGCTGCTTACAACAAGGTCAAAAGAGCCATGGACTTTTACGACCCTAAGATGTGAGTACCTGTTTATGTTGTGAATTCCTTACTTAAGTCTGCGGCTTAGCTGTTTCTGGATGACTTGGCTTTTAAAATGTACTTTTCTTATCCTTCTCTCCACTTTTAGTTTTTAAGTGGAAGCGCTCGCTCACAAGTCAATACAAGTTGTATCTTATTTGTTGCACAGAGTAGAGCCTCCTTTTTCAGGCCAATTAGAACCAGCAGCCTAAACGTAATTCACTAATTAAGCTTGTCTGTTAAAAATAAACCCTTTCATCCATTTGTTTTCCTTCTTTACTTACATCTACAGCAGCTCACCAAGCCAAGAACAACATGTACTGTTTTTCTTAAACAGTTTTGTGGCTTAATGTACGCTTTGAAGTCGCTCAGAAATTACAGAGAGCTGCCATTAATTAAAGTGTGTGTATGGACACTGCGCTGATGAGTAACAAATATCATGCGAGCAATGCTCCTTCTCCAGATTAGAAGCAACGTGTACCATCAGGTTATTCAACTCTCGCTGTGCTTGGCCAGAAATGAAAAAAAAAAAAATGGCCAGACCCACGATAAAAATATACGCTTTGTTTTCCATGATGCATCTTTATGATGTTGAAGCTGAGCCAAAGTGTTGATCAGAAACATCTCCTACCTATGTGGAATAATGTAACATCGCTACGGAAAATAGTTGGTGGTTTTATTACCAGTATAGAGTTTATCTACTTTCTGAAATGAGAGTTATGAATGTAAACACAAATGCTACTTGCATACGTGTCCAACAGTAGAGAGTTGACCACACCAGTCGTATCAGGGAGTTATGTTCCGGGCACACTGTTGTGTGTGTGTGTGTGTATTTTTATTTGGAATTTTTTTAGTTGTGAAGAATATATTTTAAAGGGGAAATGCTTGAGTTAACGGAAAGATTAGTCAACTAATCAGAATTAATATAAAATCTACTCGTCAGTTGGAGCCTCCCTTCTGAGCGTGTGTTGGTTGGGAAGAACTTTCCAGTCCTGCTGTTTTTGAAATTACTACATTTTATTGTATTGAAGTGCAAACGCAATGTGTTCATGCACACTGAAGTGCTGCAGAGAAAAGGGGTAATATGAACTCTGCAGAAGAAAGCACGCCGATTCCTGCAAATACAGTAACTCATAACGGAAAATGAGTTCATTCTGTTTGAGTCGGCCGGGGGAAAGAAACCACCTGTCCTGCTCTTCTCCAGTTATTTCACTTTGTAGCAGCCTGATTTTATTGTATTTCATTAAAGTTTTCCAGAGATGAAAGTTTCTGGAGATAGTTTTATTATGGCAGTTTTTTTGCACGATGAACGTTACTGATCCAGGTACCATGTGACGCATGTATAGGTGATAAAAAATAATAGCTGCTGTGCAGTTGCCATACCAGTGCTTCACCTCTTCAGAGGCATTTGTAATGAAGTCTTAAGAAAAGCTGTCGTGCTTCAAATTATACTGCGATATATATTTCAGGCCGTACCACCCAACCCTAATGTAGTTGTTTCAAATCACCTTATTGACCTTCATCCGACTTCGCCGTTTGACCTGAAACATTGCACACGGATATGTTTCTGTTAGACTCGTGTCATTCAGCTGTAATGCACTTTGACAGGGCCTTGGCAACTTCCAGGAGGAATATATACGCGTCTAATCTCCCCTCAGTCTAAAGTGTAACGGTTCAGATCACAGCAAGCTGTTTGTAATTTGACATTGCATAAAAATGTTCTCTGAAGATTGCCTGGAGCTGCTTCACCTTATGCCATGTGAACCATTAGGTCATCGCCAGAGATTCTCCATGTTTCACATGTGCTCTGTCATGTGATAGCCTTCGGACATTTTACTCCACAGGCAGCGGGGCGATATGTGCGAATTTCTGCCAACACATTGTCTTAATGGTCTCAAACCATGACAGTAATTTATGGACGGGTGTAGTAAGGGCGTGATGAGCCGGTGCCAGCGCTCTGCAGTGAGGCGGTTCAGTGAGAGGCCGGCTGTCAAAAAGAGGAAAGGAAGCAGACTGCAGAATATTTTTTTGAAAATATTTGAAATCTGATTATTGGAAAGAAGCTTTCTGATGCTGTTACATTTTTGGATCCTTCGCGAGCTCCGTTCGACCGGCAGTTAGGCTCTCAGGTAGTAAAATAATTTTAGGCATTGTCTTCCAATTCGTGCAAGTGCGGGAAGTGAACTTTGATCGTCAGCCCCGCTGAGCACTGGTGTCCCTCCCTCTTTGCCTCGACCCTCCGTACATGCTTGTAACTTTTCCACTCTCGCTCAAAACAACACTTGTATCGATGTGTTTTTTCCCAAAACAACCATCATGCTGCATGCTTGTCGTTGTCCAGTATACGGCGTCTCCGGTGGAATTGGCCCCCAAAGTATCGTCTCCTGATACATCGCTAGTCCAACCAAAATACAAACACCTACATGTTTCCTCTTCAAAAGATGTTTTTTTTTTTGGTGGTGATTCTTGTTGAAGCCGCAGTGATTTGGGTGGAATTATAAATGAATCGATCGCCAGGAATGATTGACCTACGAAATAATGATCTTATACAAACATATGTGTTTTCCCCTGGTTGGGATGAGTGTTGTATTGTTCTCAGACTGCTGGCAGAAATGCTACATTCTTCTCCTTCTTTGAACTGATTCTAAAGTAGCAGCTGGACATTTTTAGTGGACAGGGTCGTGCGATATGATAAGTATAGTGTGATGATACAAAAACCAGCTATCGTTTTATAGCATGCCCAAACTTGATTTTTTGTTTTGTCCCAAATCCCGCTCTATAATAGCAATATATTTCGGCCAGGAATTAGCATGAAGGCGAACGCAGACACACTTGGAGGAGAGCGAATGTGAGACAGGATTTTAAACAGGCGAAGGACTCCGACCAGCCAAAATAAAATGAGCAGTGCGTACCTATTGGATAGCTTTACTCTGCCGCGTCGATGTGGGGATGAAGAGTCTAACAGGAAGCAGAAAGGTGGACTTTACAATTTATACTGCACCTCACAACAGGCTGAAATACCTCGTTTACCACAATTGACTTTACAGAAAAGGTGCTACGTCATTATATGAAACTGAAGAGATTGTGGTTGTTTGTGTCACACACTCCTAATAGCAGTCGTGTATTCCCTGTACTTAAATATGTTGACGATCTTCTTTCTTTTTTAATTGCAGCCATCAAGATTTTGATTTCATCTCAGGCACACGCATGCGTAAGATGGCACGAGACGGAGAGAATCCTCCTGATGGCTTCATGGCACCGAAGGCCTGGGCTGTGCTCAAAGAATACTACAAGTCACTGGAGAAGGCCTAAAGGTTGAGTTACAGATCGAAAACAACAACATGGGAACACAGTTGTTTCTACTGATGGTTAGAATGATGAATGTGGGGACCATTCGGCTACAATGAAAAACCACGCTCTGGCTTCTGTCTCTGTCGCTTCTACGCTCAACACCAAACTGTTTTAGTCGTATCACGTATGTGTTTTGACAACTTAATTTCCCTACATTTCCTTGGACTGACTCACCGTAGGAGAGGATAGTATACTCACGAAGTGGTGGAAAAGAGAATGAACAAAAAACGTCTTTTTAAAGTAGATATTTGTGTTTCACACTAACTTTATAACTGTGTTGTTGACTGGTTACAAAAATGTATTGAAAAAAAAGAAAGAAAGCTCAATGACCTGTATGGGAAAGTACTGTTGACCAGTACAGAAACTGTGATGAATGTTGACTTTTTGTGACGTCCACATTTCAAACGCACCTGATCCGACTCCCTGTTGAACCCCTGAACCGTTCCGCTTTGTACTGTGTGTTTGAGGTAATTGCTCAAAATCTGGTGTACACACGTATTTGATGTAAAAGTTGAGTGCCTTGGTCTTTCTCAAATTCCTGTCTTCAAAAAGTGAACTTGCATGATGTCTCGTTTGAGGACACACAGACGCGCCTGCTTTTCATCCCACATGTCTTATTGTCAACACAGTTCAAGAAACAGATCAGTATTAGTTTGAAGACGTGTTTTTATCAGGACCCCCCCCCCCCC
>CAAKHC010001657.1:1233-48926 GCA_901007825.1 Macroramphosus scolopax | reverse complement strand
GGCCCCCCCCCCCCCCAACTTAAACTTTCAGGAAGACTTCTAACATGTTTTGTCTATTTATTCTCCTAACAATTTAACATTTCATCTTAACTGTATTGTGCATGTAGCTTTTTTTGTTTCTTTAACTTTGTCTCCCAACAGTCTTGATATTTTGTTACATTTCATATTTTTTTTTTGTTCCTCCCGGGTTTGCCAATATTTTCCATGTGGTAATTCATTTTTAAGAGTTGGCCTGTATAATCCGATGGTTACCATCAAGGGATCAGATTTATAATCTTCCTTGTCCAATAAACCATTTTTAGCAAAAAAAAAAAAAAGGTTGTTTGCTGTCTTCGAGTCTTTTTACAGGGTTCTTTTTTTTCTTCTTTTTGTAAGCACACCAATGTTTTTAATACATAACGAATACTTCTGAATTTGATGTATTTTCAAGCCCTTACACTGAGACGTCATCATCTCAACAGCTCTAAGTCTCTTCCACGAAGCTGTTTCACGGACACTTTGTCATTCATGTGAATAATTCGCTCTAAATTAAATTTCTCCCAATATTTTAGGCCTCGCCCGTTGGAACATGTGTGACCTCCCAGTTGGTTAATGGGCTGTATATTGAATTAGACGGACCCTCTAGTGACCCCAATCAGTCTCCGATGCACTCGTACGCTGTATACAATGAGCTGCAGCTGGCTCCCAGATGCAGCGGTGCAGAGAAAGTGGAACGTACAGGGTTAAAGTCAGTCGGAGAGGAGTGGGAGAAATACCCTGGATACTTCATCTAATCCAACCTCAAGCTGTAATGAAGAGACCTGCCAGCAGCAATTCTTTCTCTGCCTTTCACCAGATCTTGTTCAATCTCAAATGGTAATCAAGCTGGGACCTCAGTAAAACATCAAAAGAGCTTCTTTTTTTTTCCCACAGAAATGATCAAATGATTTTAAAGAGGCTGCCTTGTGATTTTTTTTTTGTCTTTTAACTATCTGGAGGAGATCAGTTCTCTCTGGGTGATGCAGGTGTATGTTGCAGTCCGAATCTCTTGCTGTTATCTCGGTTGTAGCATGCAGAGTGTGTGTTAGCTCCGGGTCCCCTTTCCCTCCGTCCTCGGGGTCTCGCTTTCTAACATCTCGTCCCTCTGAGGGTGTTGTAACCGTGCGGCACATTGCCAGAGAAAAAAGGCCGCCGGTGCCAGAAGAATTCATAGTTATTGCTACCGTTTACAAGACTTATGCCTCCACTCACCTGCACCACCTAATTCATTCATCTCAGATGGCTTTTGTAAAGAATGTAGACGGTCAAACAAACATTTGTCGGGATTGCAACCAGATTTTATCACACGAGTTAGTCATGCAGATGTTATCAGGAAAGATGCATGAATAACCAGTTTGTTATTTTAGGAAGCATTTAGGAAAGTCACGCTCCACGCAGAAACGTTTTAATTATTGATACTTCAGTTCACTGCACTGTGTTAAAAGATGTGTGTGTAGAGTTTGGCGCTAGAAGGCTGTTCTCACACACTACATGCATATTCATAGATTAAGTGTAATAGATTTAATTTCAAGGACTTTCAAAAAGGCCTATTGTGGACAATCAAGTTAATCTTACAAGTCAAATATTTATAGTGTCTCAGAAGATTTGCCTGTATTAGTTCTGCAGGGAACAACAAATTAAAAGGTTATAAAATAAAACTAAAAATAGTTACCAAGACGGATGCAATTTGCAAGAAACCGAAGTGAAAACTTGTTTCTGGATCGCAAGATGCCAGAAATACCTTTTTCCTCGTTCTCTTTCGTACATGCATGCAGCATCGCACCTACGATGACATCATCACTGTCTTATCCCGCACTTACCAGAAGGTTCTGCTCTTACATGGAATCCAGCTGCATTTATCTCCAATTTCCTTCCATCTGGTTTGAGTTGCATTCAAAGCAAGTCGTGATAGAAACAGGCTTTACATTTCTAAATACAATACAACGGTACGGGACAAGGTCGAAATTGAAGCAGTACCTCGTTCCTCCGTGACGTCCGAGGTTTGGATTTTTAGTTCAGGGCGTTCTGATGCACATGTATGTTCGATATACAGATGTGTTTATATAAAGGAAGTTGTCTCATGAAGACATTCAAAAACATGTATATAAATGATAATAATGTCTTTAAAAATAAAAAATAAAATAGAAATATACATATAAACGTTAGCAGCTAACTCATACTGATTTTTATGGTTGTTATTGCTTCTATTACCGTCAATGGCAAAACTGCCTTTTTCCAATTGTAGATGTGATTGTAGGATTGTTTATGTCTTTGGGGTTAATTGTCTTGCTCAAGGGCACGTCTGCTTGGAATGTTGAAGAAGAGGAAAGTGCTGTTTCTTCAAAACTTTAGCTCCATCTGCCCCCTCGTTTTGGCACCATTCAGGCTGATCAAAGTTAGTCTGCCACTCAGCTGGTGTAACAGCGGTGACCTTTACAGACGCAGAACACGGGGAACCTTTCACTTCTGTCTGCTCCTCAAACGTGCACCATATTCTGTCTCGGCTGCTTTAAAACATCAAATTATCGAGCACGATCATTTGCCGACTTTCCACGGATCACTGCAGAGCTCAGTGTTTACCTGTCGTTATGAAATGGGGTTCAAATGTTCGTTCTAACAATTTTGATAATATAATTGTCTCATCGTGTTTTTGGTCAGAGAACCTGCAGCTCACACAGGCACAAACAAATGACCGCAGGTGAAGCACTTAACAGGAGCTTTGATGTTCGTGTGCAGTACATGATGGTAACCAGAATATGGCCGCACATCATTAGTCATGCCATCATCGTATACCTTGTTCTTCTTCCTCACACATGCCATTGATATAACATACAGAAGACTGAATATAAAGAGATCATGCGGAGGGAGAGAGATCATGCATCAAATCATGATTTGTGAGCAGATCAAAGGAAAGCATCTGTTTCACAACCTTAGCGGACTCTGGAAATGAGAAATTCCAGACTCTCACCCTGTCAGGCAAAAAGGTGGGCTGTAAGCCCATCGCATCCTCAGCGAGGGTCCCATCCACAGCATGCAACAGCTAAGAGAGAGGAAGAGGTATATCTGTATCTGTCACCCACGGCGAGGGCGGACAATGTCAACAGATACAAATTACAGGAAGCTTAAGGGGACATGAGATTAAATCTAATTGAATTATTCTCATCATGGGACGGGGATATGAAGACGTTAAAGTTGACTCCCTCAGCGGGAAACTGTGTTGTATTTGGCCGATTGAGTTTATATGGACTTCAGTTGATACGTAACGTTGGGTTGTGGGAAAATAGGATCCATTAGAAATTTGCAAAATTCAGATGGAACTGAAAAGATGTCAAGTATAGAATGATTTAAACACACACACACACACACTCTAATTTTGATGATCAGAGCATGAAGAACACCGGAGATGCTTTTTGTCCAAGATGTTTTCCTCACACATGTTCAAGCGATTAAACCTTTGTCAGGCCATTCAATATGTGTCCAGTTTAATTACTCGTCCCAATTACTAATAATTGTGTTTAAATGGGTTGTTGAACCTGGAGAGTTTATAACAGCCGGTATGTTTCTGCTACACACACCAACTGTCTACGATATGTGTGTTCACAGGTGCAATTCATTAGAGGGGAGACAGCACCGCTGGCATAAAACACTCATTTCATTGCAGCAGAGCGGTTCTCGGTTCGAGACTGCCGAGTCATCATATGTTGCCAGAGTGTGTAACTCTGACCAGTCGGTCTCCCGGCCAAGTCAGTGGTTAAAGCAGATATCATTCCATTGTGAAACCAGCGCAGGGAGGTTTGCCATGTGAGAAATGCAATGCGCCTGTAATGTCTCAATAGCAATGAAAAACACTGTGCAAATCAGCCACAGAAAAAAAAAAAAAAAGACATGCAGTGGCTGTCAGACACATTAAAATTACAGAGTAACGCTCTTGGCATCAGTCACAGAAACAAAAATACAAACGCAGCCAATTTCAATTTGTTTAAGCAATACCTAAGGTTTGCTCTGAGGGCTCAAGAAACTCACAGTTTTACCCACAGTTTGACTGAACAGTTCGTGAGCCTTCATTCTTCGCCAAGTTAATCCATCTCTTGCACAGGTGCAGGATATTAACACGCCGATTAAAAGTCATGATCACCACTCAGGTGTTCCTTATGACGGGGTCAATAAAAGGTCACCGAAATTCCGTCAGGCTTGTCACATCACAAAGACGCGGGTGTCAGGAGTATATAAGGGGAGCGCGATCGGCGTGTCAATCGCTGCAGCTGTAAATGTTCATTTTTTGAACAATAAGCCGCCTCAGAAGTCGGACCCGGCAGTTTGGCAAATCCTCCACCAGCGAACCCACATTGGATGTGTCACAACACGGGCACAGGATTGGAACATTTGTCTGCTGCATCTGCGTGGCAGCCTAAGACCAGCTATCATATAGCTGATGATGTATGTCTTATCTCTGCACAGACGATCTACCGTCACCGCCTGAGGCAGCAACCATCCCCACCGAGGCCTCGACCTGATCGCCGTCCGGCATCGGAACAGATTTCAGCTAACGCACATTTTCAATGGAGTCTTGCATGTTGGAGAAGTGTTCTCTTCACAGATGAATCTTGTTTCCACCTCTGTCATGCAGATGGCACGCAAGGGGGTATTGCATTATGTTGGCAAGCGCTTTGCTGAAGTGATTGTCCACAGAATGGCCCTCGGTGCCGGTGGAACATCGGCCTCGGCTGGCATATGTCCTTGACATCAGACACAGTTGCACATCATTCAGCAGGAATGCAGTTCTAACAGGATAAGGTTCTGTTACCCATTGTGTTGCCCTCTAATGTCTCTTTCAAGCTCGACAATGCCCGGCCTCGTGTCTCTGGGTTGTGAACACGGTTTTCTGGAAGCTGAAAACATCCCTGTTCTCCAGGTTTATCCCGTATTGAGCATCTGCTCCGGACCTTCGGGTATGTGAGCATGTTCCTGCCGGTGAACTGTGCAGCTCGTGTGGAGGAATGCAGCAACATTCCACAAGCCTCAATCAATAATCTCATTCATTCTAGGTGAAGGAGGTGCACTGCAGTAGGAAATACAACTTGTGATTACACAAACTATTGAACAGGAAACTGCAGACCTCCTTATCTTTTGATTGTTGCTGCTGGTCTGCTTGATTTTTTTTTTTTTTTTAATCTCATCCACCCCTGGTCCAATTGTTGACCTATGAATACGTAGAATAAGTGTTTGGTTCAGTGCATGTTAAATAATCTGCACTGAACTCAAGGTCAGTGACTCATTTCTAAAGTATGTATGTCAGGAAGATTTAAGTGCGATGAGTTTAATATGCAGTTGGTTGAGAGGTGGTTGAGCTCCAGACCGACGAGCAGATGCTGCCTAACCAAACATACATTGGTGGCCGACAAAGAAAGAGACCGGTAGCTAACGATGTAGCAAACAAGAGCAACGGAAACATCTGGAAGGAAGAGCGTGAAAAGCAAGAGAAATACAAAGGCATGAAGGAAGGACTAGATGGGATGTTGAAATCTACAACGCGAGGGTTTGTTTGGCTCGAACTCCGGCTCAAGTTTTTCTAGCAATTCCTGAAACAAAAAGTCAGCCGCCGCAACAAAAAGGCTCTTTTCCCAATTGCTCGTCTTGGAAGGACCTGAGTGTAATGACATCATGACTCCGCCAGAATGATGCTTTGGTGACTGCCTTTTGCTTTTTGAAGTTCTCTGTAAAGTGAGCAGTGTTTCCCATTAGTTAATTAGACCTTGGCAGCAAGAAAATACTTTTACATTCTCATATTAACCCGACGCAGCCAGGAAAGTGCCGCCCCAGGACCCTGCGTGGTACCGTCAAACCCCCAGGCCTCTGGGAGAAGCCCCACACCCCCTGAGAAAGGGTGAAAGGAAGACTTTTTTTTAAATACACATGATTTCATGCACTATTATTGTGTGAGAAAGGAAGATGCAAGTCGTTTGGATGAACTGTAGCTGTCCAATTTCAACTCGTTCATCAACAACAGCCTCTTCACACGGCTCGCAGGCGAACTGCGGAGACACTTTAAGGAAAGTTTAATTATAATGTTGAGAAACTATTGTACGTGATTCATGTGGGCGACGGCGTCCTTAAAATAGCTGCCCTTGTTTTTGGAGAGAAGGAGCGGCTGAGCGGATGAATTACAACACACAGCGTTATACAAATGCAGTCAAATGTAAGATGAGTGATGCGTTGCAGCATCTGCACACGGAGTCCAGTGCTCGATTCACAAAGAGTCCAGAGTAAGGGGGCTGCGCTCTACTTTGATTGAGCCAATTAAGCATTCACATGCAGGCAGTAAATGTATTTTTTAAGCAGATTTATTATTTCAGCTATTGAATTATTATTAATTGATGTATTAATTATGTATTTATCGTCCGCTTGAGGTCACAAATCCTCAGGGATTTCCACCAGGGCACCATATGGAGCCTTCTGACAGGCTGCTTCACCACCTGGTGCAGAAACTGCACCAGCATGGACCTCTAGGCTCTGGGGAGGGTGGTGCCCACAGCACAGCACATCACCCAGAGCGAGCTGCCCAGCCTGCAGGAACTGCTTACCGAGCGGTGCCTCAGGAACTCCTTGAGGATCATAAAGGACCCTCACCACAGCCTCTTCTCCCTCCTGCCCTCTGGAAGGAGAAACAGAAGCCTCAAGTCCCACACCAGAAGACGGAGGAACATATTGTCAAGGATCACAATTTGCTGAGTCGGCTGATTAACACACTCGTCAAATCTTCCTGCGCTGATCCGTGAAAATATTCACTCCATCATTCTTTTATTTTGCTTGTTGCTGCTGTTTTCCTCGGATGCATAAACTCAGTGGTAGTAGACACATTCCATATGTACCACATGTACACATATTCCTCTCATATATTATTTTCATACTATATCGCAGCTGTTTGCGCAATACAGAATCCATATGCTCTGGAACTCCTATCAGATGCTGTGAATAATAAATTACACGCTGCAGCTCTCTACGAGTTCAAGAGGTCGTCTCCTACGTGAAAACAAGAGTACCTGTGATTGACTTCCAGACGTTTCTGCTCAAAGAAAGTGTGTTTATGTGGTTTCAGTCTCTCCCTGGCACAGCTCGTTCAGGTGATCTCAAATTCCCTCGTATCATCAAATGCGCTGGAACCCGATGCCACTATTGTATTTGTCTTGGACATTGTTGTAGCTTTGATCAGGAATTGAAGTAATTACTCTGAGCCGCCATCCTTCCCTCTGCAAAACATCACGTGGAAGAGGAGAAGCCAGTTTCGAACCCGAACACCGGCGCGGAGGCCGACCGTGTGCCGGAGCGCCGGTGAGAGGATTAATGATCTGATTAAACGCAGCCTTTGTGTTTTCGTCCACGTTGCACTTTGTAGTTCAGCTACTAGTGTGCAGCCACTTAGCAGATTGTCCTCAGCAATTGAATCAAATCTTTTCTCCATTGCCCTCTTTTTCCTTTCAAGCTTTATCCCGTTTCTAAGCGCAGATGAATAAAGAAGCAGAACCTGAGAGGCTGACCATGGAAAATTGTCATTACGAACGCTGGAAAACAGCAGCAATCAGGACTAACAACCAGCTGTGTGACTAATTATGGTCGCCGAATAGTACAGGGGCCACACATCTAACCCACTCGCCACATGGCCTTTCATCTGCTCCACGCAAATATGGTGCATCTCGCAGCCTCCCCTCAACAGGAAACAAACATGTTTGAATTCCAAGTGCATGGCGTGATATGAATTTGTAATTAGAATTCTTGTCATACTGCACTGTAACTTCCTGGAACATGAAGAATCTCTGTCTCTGGGAATTAAACATCAGACCGTGGTGGAACCTCAGTGCGGTTATCCAAAAATATGGTGAGAGATGTTCCAAAAATTCACTATTTATAACTATCAAACCTTCGGTGACGTGAGATCTAATCATGCGCTGGTGTTTTCGGGAGACGGACGGGACACGTGAGTTATTTATCTAGGAGATGATCCGGTGGCTGAACTTGTAAAACAGAATTTGAAGAATGTCAAATTATATAAGCTTCACATTCAATACAAGACAAGCAGAGCCGGTTCCTCCAGTGTTGATACCGGTCTGATATCGTCTTCTCACCTGTATTATACCACTAAGAAGTTGGTAATAGACGCATAGAAGCAAAACACTGCTGCTTCTTATTTACTCTCGTTCACCCACATCGCTCTGACATTCTGCATTAAATCTAAAGAGCGACTTTGTCAATGCAACGAGATGAACGGTCACAGAAAAGCAAAAACATACGGACGGCGCATTACATAATGGAATTAAAAAAATATGCCGGAACAATTGGTATCGGCTGGACGGTCGAAACGGGACGGACGGCGATCCGAGCTGAGAAGTCGTCCGCCATCATCCTTCAACCACAACTGTCACGAAGACTAATGTCATAAATACGACTGTGATTCCACTATTGTTCCTGGCATTTGAGGTAATCTAGGAAAAGCCACTCCACCGAATTCCGAGCCGGTTGGTCGTCGCTGCTCTTTGGGGAATATTTAATTGTTTACAGGGCTTGTTAGAACCTGACCGAAGGCAGATCTTCAAAATAAAATGACTGTTGACAGAGTAAATCTTCACCAGTACCTCTAAAACAGCTTTTTTTTTTTTTTACCAAAAAAACACGACTGACTGCACCACCGGGGCGACGTATGTTTCCACAACATTTCTCATTGGGAAACATTCTCAGCGAGCAGCGAAGGGACACATGCAGCCAACAACAGTATCGAGTGTGTATCCTGAGGGAGGCCTTCCCTTTATGATGTGGTGTGGGCTCAGATGCCAACGTGTAATGATCCACCTCAAGACGGTTCGCTCACTGTCTTCGCTGCGACTGAAGACTGCTGCTCACATAAACACTCTTGACGTATCCACGATTTGAGGGTTTTTTGTCAACATTCTGATGTCGCAGATAACCACGCGACCAGTGGTGAAAATGTTCAGCGGCTTTCTTTGTGACTTTAAGTGTTGTAATCGCGAACGCCGTTACAACTCCACCAGCTGAGCACTAATGTTACCAAATCTTTTTTTATGCGACAAACACATCCGTGAAATTGTATTTTTGTGATTCTATTTTCGGGACATTTGTGTTGTCGTCATTCTATTTTACTCAACTCTCACTGTCCTCCTTCTGATTGCTTCCTCCATAACTCCGCCTCTCTCAACCCGTCCTCCTCTCGTTCCTCTGGGTGACTTCAACTTCCCACCAGACCTTCCTTGAACCTTTCACCTCCTTCGACCTCTCTCTCTCTCCATCTTCTCCACCCCACAAGGCCGGGGAACATTCTTGATCTGGTTTTCGGCGGATCCTGCCGCACCTCCAACCCCACCGTCATCCCTCTTCATGTACCCGACCAGCTGTTTGTCACCTTCTCCCTCCCCGACTCATCACACATCTTCCACTGTCCTTTATACGTCCTACCTTCGTAGCTCTCCTCTGCTGTCCTTTGCAGTAACTGATGGCCTTCACACTGCCAGGATATCAAAAAAAAACAATATTGAAGAAGCTTTAAATGATGGTTCGTCATGAGACAAACAATGATGAATGTAACTTTAAGATTAGCTTTAAGTAGATATGTCATATAGATAGAAGGACTCGCCATATGTAACCTATGTAAAACAAACGTACGCCTAAACTCCCCACCCGTCTCGATGGCTCTGCTGTTCCTCGTGATCTCCTGATGGTATCTAGAAAATAAACTCGGTTGTAATAAGCTTCATTCATTCCTTCTGTGTGGTTGGAGTATTTTTGCCCCGAGGCTCATTTTCGGTCTTTCAATCTCGTGTCACAGTCGGAACATCAACATTCTAATATTATCCCGCGTTGGCCCGAGGAAAAGACCTCCAGCAGACGAACACCGTGTCTGCTGTAAATATACTGTAAACACACACACACGGAGTGTAACCTCACAAAGACCGTTGACGGATGTTTAAATGTTGCGTGGGAACCTGCGATTCTTCCAGGGGACCAGTTAGTGTAGAAGCACAACAACCCATTCAGAAACACTTCACTCCCGTTTGACCCCTCTTCAAGGGGGATTTGAGAGCAAATCGCTGTTCGGTCTTGTCTCAGATACGGCTTAAGATCCTCAGATGAAACCTCATGATATCTAATCTGGGTAATAAAGGGGTTCAACCGTAAAAGATAATGTTTCTGCTGCGCTCTTCAAAAAATGGTCGGATGACTCACTGATCGCAACACGACTTTGGAACAGTTTCGTTATGTATCCTGTAACAGCAGTTTAACGTACTGGATGTCTCTGGACCTTCAGTCACATCAGGCTCCGTCAGTCGTCATGGAGATGACCCGGTTGTCCTCACAAGGTAATGAGTATCAGCGGTAGGCAGTAATGGACCCTGATCACTGAGAGTTGGTCGGTCATAGACACTCGAGACTCCATAACGCTGTTGTCCCGTGTTTTCTCATCCGACTGTAAACAATCACGTCGTTCAAAGTTGACGTCGGTTTAAATCGTTACTTGCCCGCTTTCAGCAGTTATTTTGCCTGTCATCGCTCCAATTTGCAGACTTGCATTGACATTCTGTGGTCTCCGGTCGCCACACAGTCTCTTCTCGTTAGAACGCAGCTCACCGGATATCGACGTTGTTAAACTATCAAGCCGGAGCGTCTGAATCAGATTATCTTGTGGTCAAGATTTTCGAATCACTAATAGAAACACAGATCCTATGTTTTTTTTATTGGCGTATTGATTACATGAAAGCGAGTGAAAGACCACCCAGTGTTTTTTAATAATAATTCAAGGTTTGAGAAGAACATTTCTCATAATAATCTACAGTGACAAATCAAAGGGATGTATATTGTGATAATTATGGGCCTCATGAGGAGGCAGTGAGTGAGCGGTGTAACCATATACCACTTATGGAGCGACTCTGACAAGTGATGCCAGTGTTGTTGCTGAGGAGTAAACAGAAGAGTGTCCGATATGGTAGCATTTCATATATCAAGAATAAAATCTTTAAGACTATAATAACGAAATGAAAGTTTGCTTCACTTGGTGGACTTTTTGAGAAACAAGCTATGAGTTTCCCTTTTTTTTTTTAACTGCGTAAAGTATCCGCTCTCCTGTGGAATTCCCCGAGGAAGCCCACTGTAAAAGGTGTTGGTGCACCTGCAGCCATTCAAAACAGCACCGGACAAACCCTGGAGACTTTCCACAGGAGCCTTCTGCTAGTGATCACACGCCTCGACTGCATCTACTAAAACACATCTTGTTCTCTGAGAGATCTTTTAGCATATAAAAGAAGAAAGCTTGTGTTGCCAGATTATAAAACTTTACCTGTTTTCTATTGGTTTTAATGTGTTTACGTCTTTAAAGTCCATGTCAGTTTTTGTGGGGGACTGAATCGGCCTGAAGCTCTTCTGTTATGTTGTTGTTATGTTATGGAAAATGTTTTGAGTGTCACTTACATGCAAGAACGGGGACATTCCTTCCATAGCGTTGCTCGAGGAACTGGTCGTCTCTTTGTGCAGCGGTTTTCCATCTCTTACCGAGGACGCTATTTTAAGCAACATCCACGGCATCTTCACGCTGACTGAGGAACAAAACGTACCCAACATGCATCACATCTGCCCCCCAACCTCTCCACGGAGGCAATGGGTCAACATGCCTCTCAGAAATTCCCAAGACCCCTTCAGCATTGACTATTGTCTCAACCACCATGGTATATGTGGTTCTGCACCACAATTGAAGCCAACTGAATTTTTCGCGAATATTGCAGAAGACTAAAGTGCACTTCGTTTTTTTGACTCTGGGCTTTTTCGGGTCTTTTTAAAGTTCGGAGATGGTCTGTGTAAATCAATGGTCTTTTCAAGTAGCAGACCTCCACGAAGTTCAACATCTGCTACGTGCTCGCCCCACATGACTCCGCTTCACATCACTCATCATCCCATGCAGTCACAGAAGCCGTCCTAACCAACCTTGCGTCACCGCAGCGTCCAGCGTCAGCTCGTTCTCTCATTTGTCAAAGATGGGCTTATACACTTTATTACTTTTCTACGTGAGAGTGGCTGAACACCTGGCATCCGTTACACCGCATACTGGAGTCACACATAGGCAGAGATAAACACACTGAATCAGAGGGTTCGCACGGTCACAGTTGTCATAGCGACCCCGCTCGCATGTGGATGTTCCTTCTAAATCTTAATATTCTTAATCTTTTTCAACCAATAGAACACAATACACACTTGGCTGAATACTATATGTACATTTTCACACCTGAAATATAAGTTACAAGATGAGGCTTAACAAGGGGACAGTGTAACCTCTATTTCACAATTTACATGTCAGAATTTACATTTGAGATCATTTTTGATAATAAATGATGATTTGTTTTGTTCAGGGTCGCACGTTGGCCCCGTGTTTTAGTTTGAATTGAGAAATTTGGCTCCTGAGAAAACCCAGATCCACTGACCCCCCAGGACATCATCACAGTAGAAGCACAAATGAGGGTGAACTTCCTGCTGCGGCTGAGGAAGTCCAACCTGTCCGAGATGAGGATGGTGCACCTCTGCAGCGCCATCATGGAGTCCATCCCAACCTCCTCCGTCGTCATCTGCTCGCTCTCTAGATAAGAGGGTTGACTGTTTGATCCCAGTGTCCTTGAGCCAGAACCTCTAATGCTCCTGAGATTTGTGAATGTATTAGTAACTTGGCACCTCGCTCAGCAGCGTGTATGTCCATGCGCCGATACAGCAAATAGCTCCGCATTAGGAGGTGGGTTGGGTCGTTGTTGGGCCAAAGAAACACCAGGCTTTGCGACAGGAGACAGGTGATCCAGTCCAGACTGTAACGGCGTGAACAGGTGACTAATTCTCAAGAAGCTGACGCTGTAAATTGGAACGACTCAACACTGTAAATGGCGATCATCACAACACACTTTTACTGGTCAGATTTTATTGCCATGGTCGAGGTCTGGTACGGTTTACACACCAAAAATCGAATGGAAAGTGTTTGGAAAAGATCATGGTTGGGCAGCTGGAGCTTTTTGCTCGGAGTGTCTCATGAGAGGAAGTCCACATGAAAGGAAGCTTTCCTCTAAAGATGGCCTTTTAAAAGTTGCCAGGCTTTACTTATCACTGTTAGCGCATACAAATCACTTGGGGTTAACTTTGTTGTACATAAATTGAAAGCATACTACAGGAACAAGCTTTATCTCTTTTTCTCAAACAGATGAAGGATTTTTTTTTTTTGGGGGGGGGGAGACAAAGAAAAAACAAGTGTTACCAGGTCAAAGTTAACACAAAGACACATCTGGCTGGATCACGTCAAACCAATAAAAACACCAAGGACCAGGACGGATAACAGTAATAAAAAACACTCTTGACATTTTTTTTTCGCGGTCCTCCTTTGATTTATAATATTTGACACACCACTACAGTGTCGACGGCCTCCAGAGGTTGTGCGGCGGGTTAAGCCTCGTGCCTCTAAGATATTGCCGATGCTAGAAAGGTGAAAGCCTGTGATAATTTTAGAGGCCCACTTTTGGAGGGAAATTCCAGCAGGATTATTTCATTAAGAGAGGTGGGTGTCCGGGGCGATAATAGGCCTCCAGGGGGCCAGTAATTTATAGCCAAACTCAACAGGAACCCCAAAACCACAGATTCATCTTCCCTCTCACCTGCGCTATCCCGTCATGTTCAAACGAGGGCAGAGTTTATCATTTTTTCTTATTACTTGCGATCTAGTTATTTGAAAGACACGAGGATCGGCAGGCCCTGACACACTGTTCTTGTTATAGTTGTGTGTACACATGTCCACTGCAGTGACGGATTATTACTGACAGTGTCAGTCGAGCGTGCTCTCGCTGCGGCTTTAAGCAACAACAACATGCTTCAGTACGCTGTCGCAATCTGCTACAGAAGTCGTTCACAATAACCATTTTTAAAAGCATCGTTTTGCAATTAACTAATTACGAAAACAGGCAAAGCATCCAGACGGAATAACTGATGTGCTCATCCACATTTCTGTCTGCCGGATGATTGGTCGACTTATCGTCCTGTTATATTTCTTCTAGTAGAATAAATATGTTGAAAAGATGAACGCAGATGGAGAACAACGAATCGTCAGGTCCTCTATGACATCAATAAAGATTGACTCCACATTTATAATTTGGAACCAAGAAACGTGAGGCGGTCCTTCTCTGACATCATCGCCAAAAACAATAAGAATGCATGTGCCTATTTTTACTGCCGTCGACATGCTGACGTCTTTGATCTCCTGCTTTACGATGAACAATCAAGACATCTCAGATTGTCCGGGACAGGTCTGCTTTCCGTCCCCGGAGTCACAACTGTACATTGAGAGGCAGCGTTTAGTTTTTATGCACCACACATCTGGATTAGACTCCCAGGAAGCTGCAACTCTGCCACAACTCTCAGCTCCTTTAAATCAAGACCGAAGACTTTCCTGTTTGCAGCTTTTCTTTCTGTAAATCGAGTAATCTATGAATTTCTCGTGCTGCAATGTTACTTTTATTACATGTCGTAATTGTATTTAAATGTCCTTTTACAGTGTGTTCCTTTATAATGCTGTTGATGTAAATCACTTTGAATTGCCTTGTTGTTGAAATGTGCAATGCAAATAAACTTGCACTTGCTGTAATAGATAACCGAAGGGGCAGTTCTCTGCAGTGACAGAGTCTAAATCCCCTCCTGCATCCTCTCAGTTCGATCGCGGATGATGTCGTTCTCTTGGATGGAAAATATCTTTTAATTGTCTCTGTCATCTCCTAATGTGTCGGACATAACTTGTCTCCATTTGTTCCAGTAGCTCTCTCACCATTCACTCAATTACGTTGTGTATAATCGTAACATTTATAATAGGAGAACACAGAATTATACTTGTTACAAATATACAATGTTTGGTAATAACCCAGTGACATAATTACATCTTGTGGCCGATTCATTGGAACAACATGTCCGTAGCTCTGTTTCCTAGATGCACTGTAATCATAAATATGTATGTCAGGGCTGCAGACCGGCGGATGTTGCGGTCACAGTAATTGTGTAGTGAACTATTTTCTGTCCCTTTAAAAGTATCTTAACACTTGTCCAAACCAGAAATATTCAACAGTGGCAAACAGATTTGAGTGACTCTTTAAATTAAAAGGAGAATGTGGTGATGTGGTGCACGGCGGCATCGGGAAAATAGATTTGAAGCACGGCCTCAGGAAGTGAGGAAGATGAGTCGAACATGGAGTTCGACACCCCGTTTGACCACGCTGAACATCTCGTCATGCTTTCATCTTGGTGTGTCTTTTTCAAACGTGGGAGAACACGTCCAGCACCTTGATTGAGGAAGGGCAGGTGAAGATGGACCAGGCCAAAGATGAAGTGGTGGGTAACAGTGATATATTGGCTGTTGTTCTGTCACTTGAGGAACGGAGATGCTGGTTTGGAGGAAGCTGAGCAGCTGTTCCTTGTGCGGACAGATCATAAAAAATCTCTCGCACATCTGCTTGGCAAAACGTCTGATTTCCTGTTGGGCTGAAGGTCCTCTTTTCCTGGTCGGATTCAACTTCACCCATTCTATAACTAACTGGTTCACGCAGTGCTAAACCCAATGATCTCTTCTACCAGACAGCTCCCTCAGAGTCAGAGCCCATTCATACTGGGGCCTGGGGGAGAACGTCTTCCTGATGCCCACCTCTCGTACACACCTGATCCTTGTGGTAACAACTAGCACACTCTGCTTTTCCCATTCACCTTCACCTGTTCTGCTCTGACTCTCCCTCTCTGCATCATATGTCTGCTTCTACGTCTCAAATCGAACTGTCCTTAAAGGTCTATTGGTGGATTTAAAAAAAGAAAATCTGGAGATGAATAGAAACCACTGGCTTTCTGCGACAGTTGGAAAAAGGCACCTCTAAAAATGAATACCAAACTATAACATCAAACCAAATGGTGAGTGAGAAAGAGACATTCAGCTACAAAAGAATTGGTATTGCAGCATTGGGTCTATAAGGTGCCATTAAAAAATAACAGGCAGGATTTGTTTTTAATAATAAAAATGGGCTTTAATATTTCCACAGTGCTAGACAGACTGCGTCGTCACGAATGTGCAGTCATAAAAAGATCTGAGAGGGAATTACACCGACAGAAAGCCTATGCTTAAAAAGTACAAAGAGGTCCACCTCCGTGATTTTCCTGCGCTCCGACATCACAGGTCGGGGGACAATGGAGCATTGTGTGGCAGTCATTCAATCCACTACTACGCAGTAACACTGATAGCAAGTGATCACAGGAAGATGATGTCACCACGGCGGCTCGCAGGAACAACAAAGAGGTACCTTTTAGGATGGGCAGATCTTAAGTCAGATTAAAGCCAGAAGGGAACTTAGAGTTTGAAGAGCCCCTAAATGACACACAGTCAGACATTGATTACATGGCACTGGAGTTCTCAGAGCTGCATGTGAACTTTGACCGACGCTTTCAGTGTTCAGGATCAAATCCGTGTGTTTAGGTTCAACTTTCAATAATCAAAGTCAATTTAGTTTTATTAACCGATATCAGGAATTACAATGATTGACAGGGCTAAAATCTCAGGAAGAGATTTAATTAAAGGACAGAGCAACAGTAGATGTGCATGCACGGACCGTCATAACAAACAATATACAAAATGCAAAGACAAAATGATCTGTTACGTGAATTAAAATATATTTAAGGCGACAGAGGGGGAATGTGGTGGACAGCAGGGGGAAAAAACTTCCTCCTCCTTGATGCGAACGTTAAGATTGATAGCCAGCGGAATGTTCAGCTCCCAGCGAGCTGCCTGCTGACTCCGAGTCAAAAGTCCTCGGCCTTTTTTTTTGTCAATGGATCAAGCGAGATTTCCTTTTTTTTTTTTTTTTTTAAATAACACATATGTTCTTTAAACAAGCCAATAGATGTCACTGAAATGCTGCCTGTGAGGCGATCGTGTCTTTTAATTGTTGACTTTTTTCTTTACTATAGAGTCATATAAAAAGGTGTTCAAATTCCTGTATAAGTAAAATTCCTACAGCATATCCAAGTTCAGCTTTTCCACCAGTACAGAACGTTCTGTAGCACATTTAATAACTGGCTGAGTAGCGAGCAGCGATTTGTCACAGCACCAACAAAAAGGGAAAACACTGTTCCTCGGCATCCACAGACAGGTCTGTGAGTTACAGACCAAAAAGTGTATACTATCGTAATTACTGCAGCACTTTAGGTTAAACTGCTGAGTGCATGCATGAGCCAGACGTAGCATTTTATACCACCAGGCTCGCATGCATGTGGCCGGGGCTGGCTTCAATTAAAACACTATTACTGTCAAAACTAATCAACACTCCACACGGGGATCTCAGCAGCAATAATTAAGCCTACATTTATCTGTGCTGTCCACGCACAGCTTAGCTCTAAATGTGCTTTAAAATCCCACAGATGGTATTTTCTAATTTTCTGGCTTACCATATTGATTCAATGGAATATTTGGAAAAATCACAGTGTATCATGGGAACATTGTATTTATAGCCTATAATGGTCAGGAATATCATAAATCTAATGTGGGGAGTCGGCCACAAGCTGCCAGACTCCGGGCCCGGCATACGCTGCTCTACTGAACACATACCTGGTACCCGTTATTCACGGTTCATGAAAGTGCGAACCGCAAGTTGAAATTTAGACATCTATGTTTACTCCCCTCCTCCTCCAATGTAATATCACAGTGGCTTTTTTTTCCTGAGAAATGACCTGGTATATTCACACACTACTGTTCTGTGTGATACCTGTGCTCTTTTGGTACTGCGTACATCTTTTCAGCTTTTGCCTGTGAGACAGGATCATGGAATGCCAAAGCTGCCTTTTTCTCTCAATTCAATTGTGTGTGTTGAAACCTCAGGACGACAGGCAGCCACATCTTTAAAGAGGACTTCAAATAGCGGTAGCAGCAGTGACAGTGCGCCTCCGTGTTGCCACTTCCCGCAGCCCAAGGCAAAGAGGGCATCGTTTGAGTTAGGGCAGGAATGGCCTTCTGGGCCCTTGATTACCAGAAACCCAGCATCCTTTCATGTGGTCGACATCCTGCCAGAGAAGGGTCACTGTTATCGATTAAATAATCTGAGTCAGTCAGAGGCATTAATATGGCGCATTCATGTTCCCAACTGAAGGCCTGAGTCCTTTGAAATGGCTTAATCCATGTTCCTAGAAAATGAGAGGATAGGAACAATTATCTCCAGAGCAACATGTCCTCTGTTAAAGACAGTCATGCCCACTATTCGCTGAAGCCTCCGGTTCATCATCCTGGAATGTGCAGTTGAAAGAAGTTATGAAAGCAGTTTTGGACTTGCGATTCAAATGATGTTTACAATCCAGATCTAAGCCTCAGCAGGTTTCCTATACGTTGAGTGGGCAGGCACTATGAATCATTTGATTTTATAGGAAGTTATTGGCTATTATTCTCAGGGGAATAGAACATTTAGAATCATCTAACGCTAATACATTACCTGCACTAATGTACGTTACTGGTATAAAATGTTACCACCATCCATCCATCCATCCATCCATCCATCCATCCATCCATCCATCCATCCATCCATCCGTCTTTGTGTCCGCGATCTCATCCTTTCAGAAACTGCCCAAAGCTTGTTGCTAGTTTCGTGTTTAGCTCTGGTCAGTTCATCATGGATGTCAGTGGTGCTGCCCCTCAGCAGGCTTCCGGACCCTGTAGAGAAAGAAGCTAAAACAACATGTTTCAGAGGAGGGAATAAGGACTTCATATAGGACCAGATAACTGAGAATCATGCAAAGACACTCTGGTGGCATCCCAGACTATAAATATAGAGCTGGAAATTAGCACAACAGCTTCTTTAAAGAGGTTCCAAACTCTGCACACAAGTATGATTTATCTCTGTTAAACACTCATGTTTTTGTCTCAGTACGGTCAAGTTTGCAATGAACACTTTCTTCTTTCCAAATGCCTTAATTTCTGGCCTGTTCTTCTGTGTGCCTGCTACAAGAATCACTCTTAATTATAAACATATGCATAAAATGTTTTTCTAATTTATCTGGAAAGGGTCTAAACGAAAAGCGTTGAAAGAGAAGTGTCCAAATATGTACTCATCACTACAACTGATGGACATAAATTCAACTCTTAATGAGAAATGGATATCCAAATAATCTCTCAGTGTCATCTGCTTTTAAAATCAAAACCACTCCCAACAAATGCTTTTTATCTTGTGACGTTCAAACACGCTCTGGAATGACACCTGCTCCCTCTCTGCCTGTCGGTTAACCACCTGCTGTACGACCTGCGTCATCATGTCACCAGCTCACATCTGCAGGCCATGCAGCCAGTAGGTAGTGATCTACTAAGGAAGGGAGAGACAGTCTCTTGGATCATTTGTTTATCATCTAGTCTGGGTGTAGCCCATATGCATGTTCTGTGTGACTCACATCAAAGACAGCCGTTCGTTGGGCTGCACTGCACTAACAAAGCATGATTTACAGACATGTTGCTTGGTCTCATGTGTGGGGAACCTCATATTCTGCACACAACATAAACACATTTCTGAACAGCCCAGAATCAAAGGCATATTCGGGGTGGGCTGACTGATGTCTTGTACTGATGCATGGCTGCGGGTGGTCAACCAGGACGTTGAAACCAGTCCTGGACTGTGTGATCCATTAATAAGAACCAGTCTCTTTGTGCCACCGGGAACATCTTGACACTCTCTTCAGTAACACGAAGAGATCGACCCTTGTTGACTTTAACCTAGGCCCTAGAACGTCACAGCCTCTTCCTAGTCTAATATCTTTGGTAACCTGACTGTAACCTTCCCTGTTTGTTTGTGGTATTTGACTGCCAACCTCTGTACAAGCCCTGTCAGTTTTCAGTAAAGACTGACGAAAGAGGCTTTTTCCCCGACTCCCAGACTCAAACCTCAAATGAGGTTTCTATGGACTCTGAACTCCTGTTGAACTCATCTAATAACTGTGATTTTAAATATTGTTCTCATACATGTTTGTGCCACAATGTATTTGAAAGGTGCAATGCAAATACGCTATCCTTGCCCCTTCTGTATATACGTTGGACAGTAAGCCGCCCTCTCCTTCCCAGTTCGTCATTGCACCTTGGTGTTTCTGTGGATTTTGGTTACCTGCATGGCAGTGGAAGGTGAATTCAACCACTGAATGTAATGTAAACAAAACATTATGAAGGTAATGGAAAGCTACGATTTTCTCACGTACAAACACAGAGGTCTGTTAAAGCCCCTGCGACGACACCACACCCCTTTTCAAAGAGTCAAATAACTAAATAAAACCAAACCAAACTACATAAAATGACAAAAATCCAATTTTTGAAAAATGTTAACGACATGTACTGTGATTTGATTCGTCCCAAGTCGCACGTCACATGGAGGGGGAAAGATTTACGAGCTATACTGTAACCAGCCACCAGGGGGTGATCAAGATCTTTGGCTCGCCTTCTGGTGAGCTCTCATGGCGTCCATCTCTATATCTGTGTTTGGAGTGTCCTGGTGACTTTGGATCAGCTGACAGAACGGCATTAGAAATGTAAAGAGAGAACCTTTGGGAGACAGAATAGAGTAACAGTACACATCCATCTGATCATCAGAACAAAGAATGTTAAAACAAATGTGTTTTGGATTAAAGAAAGAAAAGGAAAACACTTTATTAATCCTTTATTAATGAATTATTAACCTTTATTTGACTCAATGCCTCATCAGATGAGTCTTAAGGTCCAGTAAGTCCTCCCTACTACAGTGTAAAATGTTATTGTGACGTCTCGACCGACTGTCTGGGTTATGTTTTCATTTATTTCCACATTTTTATCTGGTTTCCTGTTATATTTTATTCATTAACTCTGGGTTCAGATCCTCTGTTCCCAGTTTTTATCTGCCCCACCCTAATGTGTTCCACCTGTGCCTAATTACGCGTCCTGGCTAGTGTGTTTAGTCTGTGCTACACCATCACTGTGCCAGATCGTCATCATACCTTTGTGTCTCTGCGTTCCAGCCTTTTCCTACAGTAATATACCTTTACCTGACTTAACCTGCCTGTTTTTTGGACCTCGTCTCTTGCCTTATTCTTTTTGCCGTTTTTGACCGCTTACCTTCGTACAAATCCTGTGAGTCACTTTTCCCAAGTCTTGCTTTTGGGTCAACTGTCAGGCTACAGTTGTTATTAAATCAAGGAAATCACAAGCTTCTTACTTTTAATTAGGCCTTTATATAATAAAGAATAAACTTTGTTGTTTATGCAATTTGGTTGAGATGGCAGTCAAACATTCCATTGGCCGATTCTGAGGAGGATCTTCCAAAGCTTTTCTTTATTTAGGGCTTATATGTAATGATAATAAGAATAATGGCAGCAATCGAATAAGATATAGGACGACGTGAATGTTCCTCGGTTACGTCCAGAAGAAAAGACAGAGGGAATTTTGGCAATGATACTCCAAACACAGACTGGTGAGGTAATTATTTTTGAAAACACTGCTTTTTTTTTGCCCCTAATGGGAAGAGCATTGTCACTACCCGATATGAGTCAGCCATGGCAAACCACCAGAAAACTGCTTGTTTGAACCAAAACCATTATCTTTCCTTAACCGAAGATAAACATTTGTTCATGAACCTAACCAGACCAGAACGAAAGCCTGTACACACATTAAAACATCATTATTTCTGATTCTGTAGTTTGTTTTGGAAGACATGTCACATGGCTCACCTGCTCGACTGTTTAGCAGGAGTACCACAAGGCTGAGCCCCAACCGAGTCCTTGGCATGTCATTAAAGGTGGAATACAAAGGTTATTTTCTACCCTGCTGGTGCTATATAGTAAATCATTTATCAGCCGTTAAGAGAGCCGTTAAGTAAACGACAGAACGTAGCACCTGTCTGGCAACTCTCTGTTACATGTCGCCATTTCTTTACATGCAGGACATAGAATCAGTATTAAACTACATTAATGCAGCTTGTCCTGAAAGTTACCCTGTCGTCACCTGGCTGATGACCACCTGTGTCACATGACCGTCTCTGTCAACATCAACATCACTATAATTCCACCGGTCTGTTCTCAGTGAGTCACCTGCAAGTGATGCCAGAGTTATCCAGACTGGCGTCAGGGCAGTCGACCCAGTAGGACTTTAAAGTCCTTTCAGCAATCGCAACAATAAGCGGTTCTTTCCTCTCCCTGTTGTCAGGTGAACTAATATTGCTGCATTCCCAGAGACTACTTTACAGATGGTTTGGATTTCCTAACATCTGAGACTCAGCAATGGTTGTGTCTTCACATTATTGATGCAGCAAAATAGTGGTCAGCATGTCAGAACGCTTTCCAACTGTGTGAGGAAAGAAAACGACCGCAGACCGTCGCTCCTGTGACCTTCTATGTATCTAAAAAAAACCCATCACATTTGTTTAAACTAATCGATGATATTCTTGTTCTTCTTAATCCACTGCCGTGAAAACAAAGTGACAAAGCACCAATGGTGCTCACTGTTATCTGTAATGACTTAGCGCAGCGTTACCACATGAAGAGTCTTATCAAAGGCACCACAAGCTCCGCTGTCCAAAACATTTGCATCCCGGGGATCATCTTTTAGTCGGGCCTGTCAAACTCTCATCTGCTGGACATCAGTATGCATATCACCACCAGATCGTCGACATGTTTCAGCAGTATGTCATTTTCAGTGTCTCCTCTTTTTGGCTCGCATGTATTAAAGAGATAAATGTGTATGAAATGTCAGAGATGCTCCAAACCAGCCCCATGCTTCTCTGCTCTGGACCTCTGGTTCACTGGGAGACACTTTCCCCCGTCTCTTCGGGGACGTTTCCAGCTCTTAAATCAGGAGCATTGAAGGCAGATGAAACCCATCTGCTGTTAAGGAATAAATCAAATGGCAAAGCTTTTGCTGTGAGGCATTGTTTTGTTTTGTTGGTTATTTAATTTTCCATTCGCCCCACATAGAATATTAATAAAAGCTTCAGCGTTATTTCTTGCGCTTCTCTGACATGGTACAGCTTTTTTGTCTTGTGTCTTTTCCTGGCGACAATGGGATGATTTAGGTCCTTTTTTTCTCAGCAGAAAGCAACTGTCTGATGGCAGTCTTTAAAGGTAAATCACTCTGCACTCTGTGACAAAGGTGGCTAAAATAGTATTACCTCTGAGCATCTACAGTTACATCAAACAAGTCCAATACTTCCTCCCACTCCCCAGTTCAGTTGGTTTCCTATTGTCTCGAACAAAAGAGTTTGACACTTTGAATTGGAGCCTGTGATGAATCGCTTTTGAGGTCAGAAGCCTCTACCGGTGTACTGGTTTCATCCCAGCCCAACCAGGCTTCCAGTCCTGAATAGGTGGTTTCAACTTGTGTGAAGGCTAATGCATTATAAGACATAGAGTCATTGTGGGAAGGATGGTTTTGGTGACTGGCTGGTTATTTTTTACACTGATAAGATGGCTTTTGTGCTTGATTTACATGTCCTGCGGTTTTGCATTCTGTGCGACAGATTTTTCCAGTTTTAGACGAGATAGAAGACGACAAAGGGGGAGAAAAAAAAGCACCACATTGACTACAATTGACGACATCTCCAATATTCAGACTTGTGACCCTAAGCTAAATACATTAATTGCAGATATATGCCTGATACATTAGTTCATTGTGCTAATAACTAATCCTGAGAATCAAACAGAGAAGGATCTTTAATACGTATATCACTAACTTGATCACCTTTGGCATTCCTTGCATCATAAGGGATGCCTTTCCCACCCAGGGGGAAATAATGGATATCACATAGTTTTTGTATTCCAAGTCTTTCCAGAATGCCTGAACTTTCACATTCATTCTAGAAACGGTGATATGTATTATAAAGCACTTTAGGTTTCTGGGATGAAGTGCAGGTTATAGATATTTTACATGGAGACAGGTAGCACTTTCTTAAAAACACCAATTAAATCATAATTATGGAAAAATGTTCCACCTTACTTACAAACCCTCTTTAGAGGAGCCTAACTTTTGACTTTTTTCCATTTCCTCTGCGCCCAACTGCCTCGCCATAAAAGGGTCAAGCGCCCAGTTAAAACACACAGTGTATAATTTTATAGCGTTTTCCCAACGGGGCTCCTGGTGCCGGGATCCAGACGACAATGCGCAAGCAGCAGTGCCGCACACAGATCAGTTTCATTCTTTGTCAGTCGTGAATGGGGGCGGAGGAAGCAAACTCATTAGAATCCTATAAAAAGAAAGTACCCGAGATCATAAAACACCCGAAAGCAGGACTGAGCGCTCACTCACCGCCAGAGACAGAGTGCAAACCTCTTGTCAAGTTTCTGACCCCGCAAGAGCATCAGCGTTTTAAGATTCACATTCCCACACGGGGACTCCGTGCTTTTCACATGGGTGTCCTTCTCCTGACTGTCTGATCCTCAGGACTCATCCCAACTCTGCGTACCGCACTCGGCCAGGCGCGGACACCGCAGCGCGCGCGCTCCTCTCATTGAGATACTTGCCGAACAATTTAAGATTATTACGTGATTTAGTTTTCTTTTTTTTTTTAAGGATGCTCGTCTCTACTTGGAATAGATACTGTGTTGTGATGTTTCTCGTCACCACATTGAGGACTGTGACATCCCAGGTATCAGAGGCGCGCCCGAAGGCGAACTCCATCAAACCAGCTCTGTTGGACGAGACACCGACGCCCGCATCCAACCGCTCATCGACCGTCCACACCGGGGTCACTAAGACATTTAACATCCTTGCGCAGGTAAATCTACTTACTTCATTGTGTGAGGGCAAAACATGTTTATGCACACGATATTACGCACATGGACCATCTATGATTTATGGTAATAATAGTTTGACACCTTGAAAAGGAGTTTTAAACTATTCTGATGGACACGACAAGGAAAGGTAACTTCATGTATGGCTCGTATACAGACAAACGTGCGTAATTGGTTTCGTCTCCAAAATGCGCCAATGGAGAATCTCGACATGAAATAGCATTATACCCTAAAAAAAAAAAACCCTCTCTCATATGTGAATCGTTATTGGGAATTGCAGGGATTGGACCCCTCATAAATCCTAATTGCCTTTCAGACCTGACGCCACTGTCGGTCGCAGCGCACTTCCACAATAAATCATTAATGGCAGCAGAAATGTGAGAAAAAGTTAACACTTTGGGGTAATTTTCTGTCTGGGTCTTAGTGTCATTAAAGTGATCCAGACGCTTGCTGGGATTATGGGATTCTTACTGCAGTGCCTCTGAGGGATACTCTTACCAAGCACTTACTGGCCACTCAAAGAGTTATCAAATCCTGCTGTTTCAACAAAGTGCCATATTACTACAATTTGACAGCAAAGGTGGGATCAGATATGTTGAAGTTTTGCCAGGTTTCACTCTGGTACAGTCAAAGGTTGTGAACCTTATGAGTGATTTTATATCAAGTGAGAAATTAGTGTTGTTGTATATTAATTACTTGGCCAGAAATTCTAAACACCTTTATATACCAAGTCATTTCTCTGAATATGTATAACAAAGCGCAACTGGTCTTCATCTCCCAAAATAGTTTTACCCTCGCCCTCATGTAAGTTACACTAAAAGATTTAGGAGCCTGATAAGGTTAAGCTCTGACATGCTGTTAATACCTCAGTATCCCTTTGAGCTGTAGATGGCACTGCCACATCTCCATCACATCCCCCACAGCAGCCTCTTCATCAGCTGCAACAGGTGACGACTCCTGTCCTTATTTCTAAGCACCTTTTGCATCAATTCAGATTTCAAATTTACTTTTTTTTTTTTCATTCTATCCGAGTGATAGTGCAGGATATCTGCGATGTAAGTGCATAGTGCTGAGAGCAGCGCTCTCCTATGCAGCTCAAGACAGAAGAAAATTATGGAAAAGCCACTTTCTCTCCTCTTGAGATCAAACCTCAAGCAACCCTGCCAGACCTCAATTTGAACGCCTGCTTACATGCTTGCCTTTGCAATAATCTGCAGCGGTTTGGAAGAGTGGACTGAGGGGAAACAATATGTGTGTGCAGCGACCACCATACTGTTATAACAGCTCAAATGAAGATGGCTAATGACAGGAGGGGGTATACATACATTTATATATGTGTGTGTACGTGTGTGTGTGTGTGTGTGTGCTCGTTTTCCAGAGTTGTAAAATAACAGCCACAGCTCAGCCTTGGCCAGATATGTGGCTTGAGGTTGGCAAGCAAACTTCACTGGTCTTGCGTCTCATAATACAGTGGCCATGTATGAGCAGAATAAATCCAAGATTGAAAGTTTGCTCTCCTCGTGAGCCTATAATGACAAAGTTTGATATCTATTTAGTTTAGGAGTGACAAACATACTAATCGGCTTTTGCTATGAGCGTACAACTGCAATTAATGTACTTAATGTCGGTTATTTAATTAAAATATATGTCTTAAAAACAGGCAGCAAAACAACATTGACTTAAATTCATTCTAATGAGTTTCACGTTGAAAATGTTTTCCTCTTTTTCTGCGTTTGCGAAGTGAGTTAGTGCTGATTGCGGCTCGGGTTTGGAAATGTGGGGTCTGCAACAACTGAAATTTCTCCTCTGACGTGCATTATGGGAAACCTCGGTGCTGATATCCCACGGATAGATTTATGGTCTGCTGTGGAGTTTGTTAAAATTGTTGCAGAATAGTGAGGATAAGCTTGCCAGTAATGTCAGTGAGAATGTCAATAATTCATCCCCGTGGTCATGTCAAGTATTTGAGAGTATGCGAGGCAGCTCTTTTCGGGGGGGGCAAATGTTAAAGAAAAATGCAGAAAATTACATGAAATCACACTGTAAATTGACTTACTGGCTTACTTTCAAATGAAGCAAATTATTGAGGGAAAGAGTCCTGCCGCCCCGGGGAGACGAGCCACTGCAGCAGGAAACAAGGCTGTAATTTGGTGTTTTATCCATCAATTAGAAATGCTAGTTGAAGCTTATAGGGAAGCCTTTGAAAGTCTTCGAAAGCCTGATGTGCTTTTATTTCCTACGCTGACAGCGTTTGTCGATGAGTATCACATTAATCACACGTCCTTCGCCATTCAGTCAGGGCAAAACGCTTAGTGTTTCCCACCTCGTCCCATCTTCTTCACATCAGCCTGACTGGAGTCAAACTGATAAAACCAGAAACAGGGACTCTAAGACCTTGACAGTCGGCCCTCGTGGGTGGTACTTTTGGCTCCTTGGAAGGGAACCAACAGAGAAGAATAGCATGGGCAAGCAGTCCTCACCACTATAGCCTCTGAACCCACAAGGGACTCGACAGCGTGGCGGCATTCACCAAGTATGTGTCTGTAAAATGTCAGCAGCCGGACAGTCAACTTTACCGAGTTGCTTTATTTAATTCACCACTGAGATTACTTTTACAAGGGATCTCTGGAGGCTTCGGCTATAAAAGTAGGGCCACGTTCCTTCTCTGTCTATGCGCCACCTACCCCCCTCTAACCTAAAATGACTTTTAAGTGATCCTAATGAGCTGAGAAAGAGAGAGAAAAGCGAGGAGAGGTGTGACTTCTTGTTAGCGCTAGACTCAACTTGTGCTCCAGTCTCCAGTCTGTGGGTCCCCCGGGTGCTGTGAGGGCCCTGAACTGGAGCCATTAGGGGCCTCATGTGGCGGCCTTCTTTACTGTAATTGGACCCGTAAATGAGAGAGGAGACTCACACACCTCTCATTCCACTGGATTACACCTTTTAGAGTAACACACCTCCTAGATTACTGTCAAGAGCTTTCCCTCTTTGCTTTGAAGAGAGCAGTCTTGATCAGTGACAAGTAATAAGACTAACCCAGAATGTATACTTAACTTAAGGAAGGTCTAGTTTTCGGAGACTTTGGGGTCTAAAGCTCAGAGGGACATGCCTGTAAACACATGTGTTTTTCGTGATGAAAGAGCTGTGTTTGAAGACATGGTTTTATACGAATAACTTGTGAGCAGCCGTCCCTATGTTATCTGATATCGCCTGTCTGTGCTTTCAGGGTATATGAAGTTTGTTTATGCAGTGACATCGTTTATTTGACTCTGCAAGGCCCCTGCACCTCATTAACATCATTCACAGTTTCACGTTACGAACTTGATCTTTGAAGGTCAAGTGCAATCACGACACTCAGTATAGAGAATGTCTGTTCCTTAAGCTTTATTGTTGTCCATGCACTTCGTTTTTATATCATTGTACATATTGTTATCTCACCCTTACAGCTAAACGTGCCATTTACTGACGACATCAGGTCCACGTCAGGGTTATATCCACTTGCGCAATAATGTAATAGTGGCTTACACGGTCAATCAAGTTAAACCAGTTTCACATGTTGCAGTTTTTAAGTGGAGGTTTGCTGATGAAAGCTTTACAAAAAATTTGGTTTAACTTCATCCCAATAACATTTGCACATTCCCTAAATCTCAAACCCAGACTCTAAACTGTCTGAGCCTTTTTTTAAAAAAAATATAATTCCATTTGGAATGATGCTACACTGGTAAATAAGGGATCCAAAGCCCCATACAGGGTTCAAAGCTCTGTGTATCCTGCAGTAAATCCCTTGTAGATTGTTGCTCCCGCACATTGAAGGCACTTTACCAGCACGAGAGCAGCACGAGACAGGGCCAGAGGGCCTTCCCTTATGGTTTTCTGTCTGTCTATGTCTTTATCGTCTCACCAGCATACCAAGAGAGCCTGCAGAGTACACTGTTCTCAGCCCACTTCCTGCGCAGGATCTAAGGCTGCTCTTTTATGTGTGAAGGCTGTCTGGAGAAAAATAAGGGAGCAGCACAGAAAAGATGCAAGATGATTGAGATGCGTCCAAATGAAGCTGCGTCTCTCAGAAGTTGCGAATGAGGCGTTTTAAAATATGACAAGATAAGGCGAGATTATCAGACGTGATTTGGGGGGTCAGGCTCGTATCATTGGGTTTCAAAGGGCTGTCTTGCGGTTGTAACCGTGATGGAAGAGGTGCGCCCGATTTTCCTTCCACCCGGCACCCCCACCCGGCACCTCCCGACATGTGCAATGCACTGTAATCAAATCCAAGCCCGCTGACCAGAAAGACAGATAGAAGTCAGAGCAGGTTATATTAAGTATTAGCTGACTGCACGTGGTCGCGCCCATTTGTCTTCATATTTCGATAACAGCACATTTTTCATGTCAGGGAAAAATCCCCAGTGCACTCTGTTGAACTTCTCTTCAGAGCATACTTCCAACATATTTCCTCCTCAGCTGTGATTGACAGAAAATTCCCGTTCAGCATGAGAGTCCATTCATGAACATGAGTTTGAGAAGAAATCCTAACTAACATCTTAAACAGTTAAACATCGTGGATGAACTACTAATATTACTCTTATTCACTTTCTACATGAGAGTGAGATGATAGGATGCATTTTCATGCCTCTGTGTTTCTGAAGTCAGGGGTGATTAGCTTAGCCTAGCAAGACAGGAGAAGGGGGAAATGGCTAGCTTTCCTAGGTTCAATAATTCACATTGCAACAACTCTTGCCATGTTTATCTTGTCCCTTTTACTGTGAAAATGTCTTGGCATACACCATCTGGTCACATTGCCTTCACTCAGTCTTGTTTAACTATCTGCTTTTTACAAGTCCTTTTGTTTACAGACTGAAGGTATTCTTTGTTGGATGCTAACGAGCTAGCTCCGCAATGTAAAGTCTCTTAATACCACTTTGTTCTTTAAGTGGCTTTAGTGAGTCACTGTAGAGCGAAGGAGCCATATAGCTCTACCACGATCTCTCCGGAGCTCTTCACCCGGCTGTGGCTTTAGTTATGGAACAATACATGAGCCATGTTGCTCCGTCATTATTTAGCAGAGCATGGGTATAGCAGCTAACCTCCAGCTCATGCTAAGGAAGTTAGCATTTCCTTGTTTCTTACAATCAGGATGGACACCCTACAACTTTATGGAAATATGTGGCCCCCTATTGGTTTGTAGTGTGAAATATAAAACGCTGTACAGATCAGCTACACATCAAACAAACAAGATAAGTCAATGTTTGAAGATTGAACTTTGAAGTTAGCTGTTTCCTCCCGCTTCCCGCCCACTTGCTAAGCTAGGCTAATTGTCATAATGTAGTCTGTCATAATGATGAATGAGCATTCACTTTAATATTCCCCCTCATTTTTCCACGGCTGTATCATTGCCTCCATGTGTTTCCAGCCTGAGAAAGTCAGAATGGCAAACGTCCAATGAGTCTAATCTTGTTCACTTTCTCAAGCAAAGGCACATCGAGTAACAACTTTGAACATGCTGAAATATTGATATTGTTGAGAGCTGATTTTAACATGTGGTGTACATTCATGTCTGGAATGCTGCCTGTTCCTTTCGGGTACGGCGGCCCGTCTCATCTGACCCTTGTACCCCGGATAGTGTTGGCTATTTATTGTGGCTTTAATGATTTTTACTCTGATTTTAAAACTCTTTCATGTCCGTTCGCATGTTTATCGTTCCGTGTTAGTCAGCGGTAAGCCACACTAAATCACATCTGTCAGTGTAGTGCCAGCTAACTGTGGTTGTGGTGCTGGTGGTGATGTGTCAGCTAAACATGTTGTTCTAATGTCAGTCTGCACTGGACATAATTCACACCGTCAGTATTCGTACCCTGCTCGTATTACTCATCTGCATATGAAAAGGTGCTGTCTTATAAATATTAAGTCAATCTGAATAATACTCCGAAATCAAACTGAATGTCTCACGTTAAGATTTCATTATTTTCATTTATTGTGTGTCACCCAGCGGATGTGGGCCTCAGCCAGAGTATTGACGTTGCCCCGCAGCTGTTGAAAATGTCCCTCTCCCTTGATGAGTTCAGTGCAAATTCATGACATTATTTCATTTTTACGAGGAGTTCATTTGACTTGTGATACAATTTATGTCAAACTCCTTTGCTCCTGCTCCAAGTCTAACAGTGACAGGGCTTGCATGTGTGAGGAATTATACCAAGACAGCCTTTCCAAAAGTAAAACCTCATTGGTGTACACACTTGTTATGGAAAAACTGGGCTCGGTCTAAATGCGTATTGTAGCTGCTGTTGACAGGGGATGTTTGTAAGGTGGTGGTTTTTTCAAGTTTGGTCATTTCAGTCCACTTAACAGAAAAGACCTGAAGAATCCTTTTTTACATCCTGTGCTTTCCTGTGTCTCAACCCTCCTGTGTAAAAAGACTATAACAAACCATGCAAACTATGCTAAATTGACTCTAAAGGAGTATGATTAGCTGCAGTAATTACCCCTCAATTATGTCTGTAGACTCATTAGGCCTCTGAACACCGAGAGAAATTGAGAAAAAAAATGCAGTATTTCTTTCTGGTTTGGAAATTCTAATTGCTCCATTGTCTGGGACCTGAAAAACACTATTATACTAGTGAGCGAAATGTTAATTCCTACAACATGTTGTCCACTACTGGCAATCTAAAATTACTCTCATAGGGACCACCGTCTCCAGTCTCAAAGAGTCAGTTCACCCAAAACAAACAATCAACATATTTTCCCACTTACCCCCAGTGGTACTGAGCCATGCAGCTTCTAGGCTTCCTTTGCTGATGTTGTTGATCTTTGCTGCTTCGGCCACAACTGTAATACAGTGAATGTGAATGGCATCGCTTTTTATTGCTCGAAACATCAAACGTAACATTGGAAAAATATCAACGAACTTCAGGGATAACTGTTTGTTGTTGTAGTTCTCAAACCGTTCACTGTGAGCTTGCAACCGGTGTATCCGGAGTAGCCAGCAGGGAACCCTCGGACTAAAACAAAGTGACTCTTAAGAACTAGAACATTCAAAGCTTGCCAGGCTTCCATCAGTATCACGGATGAGCAATTATTCCCTTTAACATTACCATGTGTGTATAGTTTTGACTTCGTATTGACAATACAAAATCACAAATAAAACAGCCTCATGAGATTTTGTTAGACTCAATGCCCTCTTGATATTGCTAACTTGCACAATTTTCTAACCGTATGAACTGTTTTTACAGTCGATTCTTTCTGGCGCGCTTCTCTTGGTCCGACCAAAATTTCGCAATGTGATATACAGTATCTGTGGTTCAAGGACTGGAATTACAAGAAATGCAATATGCTGGCGTTAAGTCTGAGATATTTAGGGGTTCCTTTCTCTTGCTGGCAGTGCCCTCTGCACACATAGTGATTTTCAAGTGAAAATTTATGAAGTGAAATCCTTTTAACCAAGTTGACAAAGAAACATCTACGATGTTATGCTCTGGTGAATATGTGGAGGAGAAGAGTAGCCATAGAAACAGCACAAGCACAAGCGCTAACTGCTGCTGATTGGCTGGAATACCGTTGTACCCGAGCCACTGTTATTGCTTAGTAGCATTTACGAGCCAGGGCCATTTACGGAAATCTGACGTATTTTCAGCGCGAGAACGAGCTGATGGTGATCTGAGAGGATTTATTTGCTGAAGTTGAAGCAAATCGAATTAGATTACAATCACTGACTCCACCTTTAATTTCACACTAGCACCTGCTGCAGGTGTTGTTGCACCGCAGTAGCAATACAAAGAAGACCAAAATGTATTTCGTCAATTATTTTTTTACACAAGTTTTATGTTGTGAACATCATTAATATAAATACATTTGGAATGTAATCACATTTTGCTGATATCAAAAGATTCACATGCCTACATGTGAATAAGTTAACAATAAATAATAAAGAGTACTGGCACAAATCTTTTCCACCTCCTGCGTTTAGAGTTGAACAGATTTAATCGAGCCATCTATTATGCTCAGCCCCAATAGGCAAATAAATCAAAGTGAAATTGGCATCAGTTTTCTGAAAAAGGAATCAAACAGGTGGAGCAAAGAGTCTAACTGGGTCAACGCCCTGTGTTGTCATGCACAGTAGATTCTAACAAAGTCTCATCAAAGGTTTATGGTTTCTGAGTTGACATACAACTGCTCATGATTTTCTCTCCGACAGTAAATGTGTGCTTATGTGCAACAAAGTCACAAAACCACGGTGACACAGCAGCTCTGTCTTCTTCTTTCCTGAGATCATTTCTCTGTCTGATTCTCTGACTATGATCGTCCATTGTTGATGTAAAGGAAACAGCTACTGTACAACTACGTTTGTTTAAGTAATAAAAACACTTAAATGCATGCGCAGTATGTTATAATTCCTTTTTTTGTGACACCTCAGCAGGTGTATCCTTGCAGCAATGACAAGGAGTGCAGTGTGGGAAGCTACTGCCAGAATCCTCAGCAGGCGCCCTCGCGATGCCTCACCTGCCGCAGGAGAAAGAGACGCTGCCATCGAGATGCCATGTGCTGTCCCGGGAACCGCTGCAGTAACTGTACGTACCTGACAGAAATCCAGTGCATGTCAGTTCCAGTTGTTTGTAAATGCAGGGAGCAATTAAAATCTGATATAGTGGACACATAGTCATTCTTGAAGTTGTCTCAGGGTCTGGAATGTTTTACCTTCATACATTTCTCTTCTTTTTTTTTCATCTGCAGATATTTGTGTTGCTATCTCTGAGAGTGTGCTCTCGCCTCACATCACCGCTTTAGACGAACATAATAAACTCTCCACCAAAGACCAGAGCTGGAGGAAGAGTGGGAAGGGGCAGGCGAAGCATTCCCTCAAAGGTGAGATGTGACTTCATATCTATGATTTCCAATCGGTCTTCTCTCTGCCGTCTCGAAACACTATTGTCTTTTCTATCTTCTTCGCTGCTATGCTCGATGAGATTGGCGCGGATGGCTGAATCTTTCTGTTGTTCACCCTCTCCACGTCCTTCAGAGTTTACAAGCAACGCCAGGCCACAAGTGTTGTTGATAATTACCTCTCTCCTCATATGTCAGTGTCTGTGAGCCCAAAGCCAAGCACAGGGAGTGTAGAAGAAACCACAATACCTCTGCTGTTTCTGCACCTACATATAGTCATGCAAACACTTTTACTGACAACGCACATTGTGTGATACACAAGTGAAAACCACAGAATGCAGGTTTGGCACGATTATAGCTATTAACTCCCTGAGCCCCCTGCTTAGTGTTCATGTCACCTGATTTGAGTAAATATACGGGCCTATCCATAAAGCAATACATTTAATGAGACACTTAAATTATTAAACCCTAAATGCACCCCCAACACAGCAGGCTGCAATGCTAAAATTGATGTGAAAATAGCAGCACTCCTTTAAATTGCTATAAATAAGGCCATTAACTCGTGCTGGAGTCATTCCATTTACTTAAACATTGTTACACGGAAAAAAGTAAAACAACACGCTCATTTAAACTAAACCTTCGACCTCACTTTCACGTTGAAGTCATTTTTTATGTGGATGCAATAAATCAGGGCATCAAACTGAAATTATTCATTTTTGAAGCAAGTGAGTATTATTAGATTAAATTTGATTTTTGTGTTGGTGAAAAAGTCACAGAAGAATCTTGCGGTAATCTGAATATGGAAGACTTTCTGACAGAGAGGCTTCAGATTCAAATATATAATGGAATTTAAATAGTAATAAAGTCCATGACGGGACAAGTTTGTTGCAGGATTTTCTCCTCAGACTGAGGTTTGAATCCCACGTCAGGCTTTTGGTGGTTTAGTTTAATTTAAGGCAGTGTGAAGTCATTTGTTTGCTCCACTTCCAGAAAACATTTGCATGAAGTTAAAAGAATACAGTCTCAAACTAAGTACATTATTGAGTCAATGCCAAATATTTAATGTGATCGACTCAACATAAATTTTTAGAACGGCCTCGTTGCTGCTTGAGGTAAATCAACCGGGAGAGTCAGTGGTATTAATGCAATGAGCAATCAGTCAGGTTAAGCAGTCCGTCCTTGGAGCTTCAAAGTGAAGTAACAAAATCAGCAAAGAGCGCCTTTTATCAGGGATAAATAACGACTGGTCTGAATGCTGAAGCAGTCTTTGGCAAGAGGTGATGCACTGTACGTATAAAAGAGTTTCACAGAAACCCTGCATGACTAAATTGTATTAATTACAACTTCATAGTAATGCAAACTTCCTGCCAGGAATATGAGATTTAAACCAGATGGGATGATAGGGTGAATTTACTGAATAAGCTAATGATTTGCGTGATTTTCATTTGTCTCTGACATGGCCACACATAATGCAATCTGAAGTGAAATGGGAGAAAAAAGGGCAGCGTAAATGTATCCGTATGGAATACATAATACCATTATTAAAATTGAATTACATTTCTTTTGCTTTCGTTGTTTAGTCCCAGGATGGTTAATAATTTCATGCATGCCTTTAAAGTTCTAATGAGGCATTTGTTTCTGTTTTTCTGAGAAGAGATATGCCAAGTTTTTACACTGTTAGCGATGTTTTTGTTCGACGGTTCTCACTGATTCTCACTGTCTGTGTTCTTCCTCTGACAGGCCACGAGGGCGACTCTTGCTTGCGTACATCCGACTGCTCGGAGGGATACTGCTGCGCCCGCCATTTCTGGACCAAAATCTGCAAGCCGGTGCTGAGGCAGGGAGAAGTGTGCACCAAGCAGAGGAAGAAAGGCTCTCATGGTCTGGAAATCTTCCAGCGCTGTGACTGTGCCAAAGGCCTCTCCTGCAAGGTGTGGAAAGATGCCACCTCCTCTTCCAAGTCCAGGCTCCACATGTGCCAAAAGATCTGAACGTCTCTCTCCATCTGCCAGGGAAAGTTTTTTAAGAGAAGGGTTGTGGCTGTACTGAAAAAGGAGTAAAGACACAGACTAAAAAGAGACAGAACAGACTGTGTGGGTACAACCTTGCAAATCAGCAAGTGGAGAGCGAATGCGTTGTGTTTGCAGTGACCGGTCGATCCCTGCACCTACATACAATCATGCACCCTCACACACACACAAACATGACTTTCCACATATTTACACGACATTCAGGGAACCACCAGGTTAACCAGTAGATTCTGTGATGCAGGCGTTGGCCTCTTGCAGATGGAAGCTACAGAGGTTGCAGTCTTTCATCGAACTGCAGTTCATTCGTATAACACAGGTAGCCAATTTACAGAGAAGCGATATTATATTATTCCTCCACAGTAGATGTCTGCAAAGTCCATTTGCTCTAAAGACATGAATAGCCTTTTCTTTCATTACTGGATCCGAACCTTTCCATGCTGTGTGATCTGTTATGGAACATTTCAGCATCTCACCCTTTTCTGTCGTTTGCGTTATACGCTGCGCGGCACATTCACATTTCCAGACCGACCGCTTGTTTCATACGAGGGAAATATTAGCATACACTGTTCACTACCAAGCTGGACTTGTGTAACAACATCCAGTCGCTTCAATGCAAAGCATAATATTTAAAAATACTTTGTACGTATCAACGAACGAATGAAAGGGCATTAGAAGGTTGAGCGGGACATAAGCTCCTTGCTAAATATTTGGCCACAAGAAGAGGTATTGCATCCAGTGTGGAAACCTTGCATGATCTGTACAGCTGCAATCTAATGTGATTCTAATGTGTGGGCAGAACTGTTTGCACTGAGGTAGAGCGCTGGTGCAGATGTAGTGGTTCAGATACCAGACCAGAAAGTGGTTCTGCTTTTCCAATCAAAAGAGTCAAGGAGATGATGGAAGTGCAACTTTTTTCCGTTTACCAAGCCAGTAGGAGCGGAGACGTGAGAAGATTGATTAGAACTACAGAGCCTCACCGTGAACCCCGAGTTTTTTTTTGAGAAGAATTTCAGTTTGGATCAACACTTTGTTGATGGCGCAGGGCCCCGTGGATTCTTTTGTTTTTGTTTTTCAAAATCTGATTACTTTCTTCTCATGAAACGCTGTGCCATTGTGTTGTACTGGATGTGAGCCAATGTCTGTTTTCAGCACTTCTCATTTCGCGCGTTATAACCTGCATAGTCGATATAATACCGCATTTGTGACCATTTACTTTAATATTTCTAGAGCATCAAGTACATGTACTTTGTAACCATTTCAAACATTGATAAGCTCTTATATTGTAAATAGTTTGGAAAGCGATGAAAATGTATTTAAGAAGCTATGTATATCATGTACATATAATACAAATATGAATGCTAAATGTTACAGCAAAATGATCTAGGTGAGAAGGGACGAGATAGGAGGAGCACAGTTGGATAGACTGAATATAATGTAGTGGACATGATAACAAGCTGTGTGTATAGATGAGGGGGGGGAAGCATAGATAGCTTTGACTAATATTACAAACTGGATGCATCAAAGAAGATCGTTCCTAAAAGCAAGACAAGCACATTTATGACCCAAATAGTTTGTGTAAATTGTGTGTAAATGGTGTTAAGATTTATATCCCACTAAATATTGTTTGTGTGAATACTTTCCACTGATTTGTTTTGTGTATTTACATTGATGAATGAATAAAAGAATGTATTTTATATGACTGACTGCCCAGGACTGATCATTACTTGATGTGGTGCTGAGTAAGGTTTATTTAATATAAGAAAATTACCTTCATCACACCCGTCTTAACTTTCAGGCTCCTAAATCTTACATTTGATAATAATAATTTAAAGCTATAGAAGATTCATTTAAATAAGATTTATTAAGCATTTGCATGTGTAAAACTCAGCGACCTCATCAGAACTGTGGATGTATTTTTGTGTGATCTGATTTGATTGACGGTTGCCTAGCAACAGGAGCAGATAACTGCGACATTCCTCATATCTTTATGAAAACATGCACATAGCTCCGCCCACTTCAAAAAAAAGTGAAAAATAAAACAACAAGTTGTTATATTTTCGGAAGACATTAGCATTCGTGAAGTTGATCAGCGTGAATAAAAGTATATCTTTAATAGAAAACACTTCCATTAACCTTTACCGGAAACTATTGGTGGTCTATCACGCAGGCTTGCTGAGCTCATAAAAGCATCTTTGTGGGGCAGCTATTGTTCTCTTTAGCATGATTCATTATGCTCAAACGACTTTTTTTTTATTTATCGGCCAGGGGGCTTTCCAGCTTCAGTTGAACTCTTCGAGCCCCTTGCTGCAAATGACTTCAACAAATAACTGTTAAAAACGCTCTTAGCTGCAGCGCCCTGACACTGTTTTTGGGCTTTTCTACAGGTTTTTATGATGACATGTTTTCCTGACCCTGGCACGCGATGCATTAGAGGAATAATGTAACCAACCATGACGTGTAATGAATTTCTGTGCGACAACTTTGTTCTCTGCACTTCACACGTTTGTGTTTTCCATCCATCCGAGTCATTTTCTTTTTATTTCATATGTGCTTCTGATTGAAATTAATGTCTCTACCTTACCTTCTTATCTCCGTTGACACTGGAAAGGCTACAATCAAGGGGGACCGGAGACTTTAGGTCTCCGTGGGAATAAGAGAGCAGATACAGAATAAAGCCTTCTTCTCCAGCCGGCCACCCACAGACTCTGGAGTCTCCACCAAAAACCTGCTAATGAGAGTGACTGTCAATGGCTCTGCACTTTCCAGCGTGTGTCAGCAGAAAACAGTTCATACAGGCAGCTTTGTCTGCTCATTAGGTTGCCAGCTAAATAAATATGCTAAATGATTCAGCGGTCGCCTTTGATATTGTGTGTCATGTAAATCATGAAGTGTTGTGGGTTCGCATGGTATTTTTACAGAGTCAGAGAAAGATCGTCTTCTCAATCAAGCAGGTTGTATAACCTCTTCACACGTCTTTGTGTCTGTGTAGGGTCAAGCTTATACTTGAGATGATGGCAATCATAATGGCCGTAATTGACACGATTATTAGGAATGTCTCGCTTTTATCAGTCTTTATGTCCTCATTCCACTCGATTGTAGCTGCTTCGTAATGGCAGCAGTCCCAGTAATGAAACACAGACGTCCTCCTCCGAAGCAACATCCTGCAGCTCCTCCAGGGTGAACCCAAGGAGTTCCCAGGCAAGATGAGCTAAATAATCTTTCCAGCATGCTCTGGGACCACCCCGGGGTCTCCTACCATTTCTGACCAAAGACCCATTTCGGCCACTTGTACCTACGATGCCATTCGTGTCACGTTATAAGCAATGGTGAAGCGTTGGAAGGACAATCGAGCAAGTAAATTGAGAGCTTCACCCTCCGCCTCAGCTCCCAACAGACCCATCCAGGGCCCACATCACTGCTAATGCAGATGGCGACCCTCCTACGTCACGTTCCTTCTTAGGGCTTGATTGTAGTTACATCAGAGGTGTTTAAAGAGCTTCTTTCTTTACGTCATGTTGTGCACCACCTGTGTGGTTGTAGGAGGACATCCTCTGTACGAGTCGAATTCAACTGAGAAAAACAAGCTTTTAATCACCAGCAGATTGAAATGCAATGAAAAAGAATGCTGGTCGACTTGCCAAACCCCCACGCATTTCCCCCCTCTACATATTCTCAGTATTTATATGTCTTGTTTTCTGCTTTATAATTTTTGAGGTTTAGTAAATTTGTTAATTCTATTTCTAACACGACGGGACAGCGAAACAACAGAAGTGGAGACAAACACAAAGTGTATTGTGTGTATATATATATATAAAACAATTATCCAATAGGCAGTTCGTCTGGACATTAAACAGGACCTAGAAATTACAGATTCCAGTTACTTCATGCACAAGTTATGAATAAGACAACATGTGCTCAAACAATGTCTGTTTTCCAAAGCGTCACATCTGCATAGCAGTTCACGTCCGTGATCTCTGAAGGGCGATACGTACAAATGTAAATATGTATGTAACCTCACGTGTCTATAAATAAAGGCTGGCGGCGGCTGAAGTGACTCTATTTTACCGTTAGGCAGTTATTGACAGTTGAAAAAAGAGACAATGTGCTCATGCAGTAGATTCAGAGTTGTTTTTCGGTGGATGCCTCAATTTTTGTTTTTATCACTACAATAATCCGAATAATATCTTCTTGACACTGATGCTCAACACACTTTGCAGGGTCAGGACTCTTTTCTCACTTTTTTCGTTCTTTAAAACATCTGTCTTGGCTGCCTGGAGGTTTGTCCGTGCCAGACGCTGGAGTGTTAAAAATTACGAGGACCCCAGAAGGAACTGGTTGTTTGTTAGTAGACACATTGATTTTTGATTCAGGAAACAGCACTTGCGAAGCCAACTGAAGGGGATGGGTCATAACCGGAGGAAGGCCGCCGAGGATGGTGCAGATCTGAACACTGGAGGTTGAATAAGACGGCAGAAAAAAAAAAAACGCCATGTTGGTTTGATTTAGGTGCAACATAATTAGCATTAGAACGCTCTGCCTAGCCTGCCTGTTGTTAGTTAGTAATTATGGCAAATTTTCATGCCAAACATGTGTGACCAATTGAGTTGCAGTTACATTTCATAATAAAACAAAACAGGCTTTTAAGAGCTAACAAAAGAAGACTTGCTATATCTCAGAGTCACACCGAGGTCAACCTTTACATTTCAAGCACGAGCCACCTTGAAACCTCAACATACAAAATGTGAATATTGTGGCATCTGTTGCTCGATGTGGTGGTGCAAGAGGTGAGCTTGATTTGAACTGCTGCTTTTAAAAAAACGTCAGGTTGCAGTGGGAGCTGTGTGACGCTGGATTAATAAGAGCAGTCCCAGATTGCAAACCTACACCAGGGTTGAAAATCCTCCAAAGCTTAAGTATTTCAGCGTGTTGCATTTCTTAATCATCAACTTTCCAAAAAAATGCATTTTTCACGAGCATTAACTTCACATCGGTTCAAAAGCCACTTAGTTTATTTGTAGAGAAACAATTAGTCCAGGTCATGAAAATACAAGGCTAACGACAAAAAAAGAAAAAATATTGTGTTTTTTTTTTCGCTTTTTTTAAGTGAGTTGTTCTCTGGCTCGCGCTCCAGCGCCCTGACAGGTTTTGTGAAAATTGGCCTGGTAATATTTATGTAATCCTGTTGAAAAATAGGCAGTGGTAGAGGGCAGACATCTGCCAACGCCAAAGAAAAATAAGCCGTTTTATTCATGTTTAACAGATCTCACCCAAAATATAAAGAGTTCTTCGGTGGCCCAAATCCCTCCGCCAACCCCGCTGAAACTAGGGCAGGTCGATTTTCATGATCCTGACTCAGAACAACCATCTGAAGAGATACACTATACAGTTATCTATATAGGCTACATATCGTCATTTGTTAGTTGTCTACACAGGCGACTTATTGTCTGTTCTCCACAAAGGCCACACATAGTCTGTCGTCTACACGGGCTTTGAGTCTATTGTCTTCTATTTTATGTGCATAGCAACAGCTGGCTCACCAGCTGCTGGTCTGCTGAACTTCTTCTGCCTCACTGCGTGAACACAGTGTGACCGAGCCAGCATTGGGGAAGATTGCTGAAAAAGGTAATACCTTGCTACATCAAAAATGTGGGTGTGGTTTTGATGGAGCTGAGCTTTCCCTTCCCTCAACTGTCCGGGGGCTGAGTGTGTATTTCAACACAAGCCAAGCGCTTTCCTCAAAATCGACCGTTGGTTTTGGAGGTGGGTTTGGATCGACATACAGACATCGTTGTGTAGTGTAGTAGGTGTGCCCTGTGTTGTGCATCTGCAGACAGACCAGTTAATGACTGTGGACTATGAATTGAGAGGGGGGGTATGGGGCATCTATAATAGCTTGGAAGAGTGAGTGGGCTAATCCAGACGTCGATGGCAGCGAACGAGGAAAGGCAGTGTGCTGATTCATTTGCCCCTATCAAGGAGAGGATCACCCTCAGAAACCCTCCTGCAGTTGGTTTGCTTAGTCCAATATGCCCTGCATTGCTGTCTCAGCAAGTCATGAGAAGAAAAAAAAAACACAAAAACGGCAACAAACTAAATCGTAACACCAATTCTGACAGAGTGTGACCGGTCTTCCTGTTGTGCCAGGAACGAGCTCCGAGCTTCTTGGAGAGCATATTCGAGGGGATGGTCAGATGAGCGTAGCCTCGGATAGCCCAAAAGCTCCGTGTTTGAAATGGATAAAGGGTCCGCAAACAAGTGCTTTTGAGTGCAGCATGTGAATGTGTTTAGCGAGGAATGCAGGATATGCCATGTAAGATTCACAGCCCCGCTTTGATCAGCGATCGCCCTGATTTACAAGGCCTGGATCGAAGATTTGTGTGTGGTTTTATTGAAGGATAGCATTCTTCCAGTTCAAAGCCTGTTAGCTTTTTTCTGCATGTAGGTGAGGGTTGTATTGACTTCACTGCCAGATATGTCAAAACGGGTTAAATATTAGGTCCGAAAACGTGTGTCTGTGTGTGGCAAGGGCCTGTCTCCGAGTCGTACTTTGAAAGAGTTGGGCGATATTGACCTTAAATCACTCGTCAGGGACCGCGTGTGTTTCTTATCATTCGTCCAGGATGAAAAAAACGAAGCACACACACAATGTGTGAGTCGAATGTGTTGAAGGGCATGTCCTCTTTCCAGTACTCAGTACTCACCCTGTGGTGGGCTGTACGTAGAAAGACGGCGATTTGTGCAGGTTCAAGTATTTTTAGACGCATTTAAATGGAGCAGCAGGTTTATATTTGGACCCTTGCTATGGTTATGAGTTCCATCCTTAATTTACTAGAGGAGCCAAAGACTCAAATTATTTGTGACAACGATTATATCTAATTACAAACAAACACAGCCTGTTTATTCTTATCCTGGGAAGTCATGTTTTTTTTTTTTTCGTTTTATACGGGTGAGCTGTGGCTGCCATTGTTTTGTTGCTCAATCAACATCACCAGAGAGGAGTAGTTGGTTTTTGTGGTGTCAACTCCGCTCAGCTCACACTCATCAGTTCCTCATTTAGCGAGTGCATGTAGTGCTTCAATGTGTAACGGGGGACAACTGTTGGATTTTGCTCCGAGGGTTTCGTTCAGTATTGCTAACACGACTGGAGGGACTTTTTTTTACCCAGACACCAATAGAAATTCTTTTCATCCTTTCATATTCTTGAACCCACTCGTTTCCACGCTTGCTTGTGAAGATTTAAAAAACGACGGCTCCGTATTTATCTCCATCCTCTGTTGTCGTTAAAAGATAAGGGCTCTTGCACTCGCCACGATCACAGCAGGAGATCCATTTGTCAAACAGGCAAACCCGATACCGGGCGCCATTGTGCTCCTTTCAACAGCTCCAAACGGTGACACTGCCCCTCCTACTCCCAGGGGACGAGCTTTAACCCCCACCCCGTCCCCACCTCACTGTCATCCCTCATCTCTAAAAGGAGGCTTTGTCACAATGTCTCACTTTGGCAGTTTAACTTGATAGTTACCTTTGAGTGCTTGTGGGTGGCAAAGGGTACAATTTCCTCTGGCTAGATAATAAACTCCAACAATTACTGGAATCTTCCCATGGTGGATCCACAGATCCTTTCTTTATTTGTCTGTCTTTCCTTGATCTCCTAGTTCTCTGTCCATCTATCTTTCTTTTATTCAAAACCTATCACAATCAATCTTTGATTCCCTCCCACTGCTCCGTGGTGCAGATGGAATATTCCAAGCAGCCCAACCGAATATGATTTAGCTCTACAGCTCTGGAGCGAGCTGGAGCCAAGCGACTCTGTAAGCCATCAGAACATTTAGCAAACACATGCTGAGTCCCGATGTCATGCAAGCGCATACTTGCTATTTATTTACACCACGAGATGCCCTGGCCGTTGCTAAACATCGTCACACAATGTAAGACCTACGCCTAATTGAGCAGACTGTTGACATTAGTTTTTGGTTCCTTTTGCTTTAAAGCAGTACTGGGAGCTTCCCTAAGGGCATTTCTGGTGCACAAATACGAAAGGGCAGATGAGAATGTTGCTGCATGTTACAGAAATTGTTTCGGAGTTGATTCCTGCTGGAGATCAAGCGGCCGAGGCTGCGCTGCATTTACTGGAGGTTGCTTGACAAGAAATCCAAAAAGGTTCCAATTCACACTCTTTCTCTTGTTGGACCGGATTGATAATTAAATGCACAACTTTATGTCCCATGCAGAGACTCAGAGACGTTCAGCATTCCTCCCTTCAGCCTCATATAGCGAGAGAAGGAAAACTGGGAGCATCAAACAAGCAGGAAGACACAATTCCATGACGCAGTCAAATGAAACAACCATCTTAATTTATACTTTGCTACTGTTGGGATTTCACAATGACTGTCAAGCAACAGAGAGATGGAGCATCCTTTTGTTTTAATCTCACGTAACATAACATTTTTGAATTGTTAATCGGGTTGGATGATCATAGTGATTTAATCAATTTAACCTCATAAACCAGCTTTTTAACCTGCAAACCTAGTTACTATTTCACACTGCTGAACACAGATTTAGTTATTTTATAGTTTGCAAGTTCGTGAGGTTTTGACTTGACTATGAATTCCCAAAATAGCTTATTTTCGTATGTGTTGAAAAGTTTTAATTTGAACCGAACGAGATACTTAAAGTCCAGCTTTGATAGGAGCGAGCCGCCCCCACCACGTTGCCTGGGAATGAAGGAGAAAACCACATGTGTGATCCAAACTCAGCCTGCGTGTTCATGGGAAAAGTGCAAAGGCCGGACATGACCATGAACCTGACACCTTCAAGTGAATGTCAGGGACATCCATGTCATTTTAATCTTTGTGTTTTCTCACCAACCGTTTGCCTGCTGTCCTTTTCCCCCTTCACCTGCAATCTTCCCGCCTCCCCCAATACAAACACACGCACACGCACACCCTCCATTGAGGGCGATCCTTTACCAGGCTTCCCTCGCTCTCTGTAAGTAGCGTGCTCAGCAGGGACCTTTGGCATGAATGAACAACCTGGGAATCTCACTGTTTCGAATGTCGGGTGTGCGGAAGTGGAGCTGCCGGCCGGGCCCATTATGCTTCCCAAGCTTCATTCACTAAAAAAAAGGAGGACTCACATGAGGAGAGTAAGGACAGAGGTATGGTCCCACCCAGCCAGCTCGTCCTCCCACCCCCACACCAGCTAACGTGACATCATGTCTCTGTCACAGAGCAGACTGCATTGTTGTCAGCGACTGGCTCTAACTTCTGCTCTCCCGCTCCCTCCCTCCCTCCCTCCATCCCTCCCTCCCTCCCTCTCTTCCGCTCCCTCATGCATTTTTTTCTCCCTCTCTCCCCTTGTCCTTCTCTCTTTTTGTTTTGTTTTCATGAACAACAAAGGGACGCCAGAGTCAAGGCTGGAGACATCCTTCCCCTCTCTGGCCATTTAAAAAGACAGCTCCCCTTTCCGCACGTGAATAGGCAACACACGCACACGCACACGCACAAAGCTTTGGTTCGAGCACAGCTTTACATTGGCATTTCATTTCCTTCTGCAGCAGTCCACATGTGCGCAGTGAAGCAGCCCTCCAAGATTCCACTGTCCATCCACAGAACCACACACAACCACAGCCTGGCTGCCAACCCCTCGTTTATCAACGGCTGACTGGGAGGTTTGCTCCTACAGATGCTGGAGGTGACGATCCACTCGCTCCTCGATCAACAGCTACCGCCCATTTACAATAACTGATTGGGAGCGGACCCCTATTGGGGCTCGCTGAAAACGTTACCTAAATGTTCATGTTACCCTTTTTCATCTTACATCACATAACATTTGGTTTTTATTTAGCGTCGCTACAGCGTTTTCAGTAGCCAACATCATTTAGAAGAAGGAAAATTGCAACCATCGAAGTCCTTTGCAGCCAAGACGCTGCAGATATACACTCACTTGCCAAAGTCAGAGGTGTTCCTAATGTGTTGTCAACTTTAAATCATTTAAATGGGATGGACGAGCACCACACCGCAACAGCACCACAAATTACACACCCCGAAATGACCGTGAAAATAAATCAACACCTCTCTCAAACAGATCCGATAGAAACTAGATCCCGCTGAAGCGAGGATTTACTGCAGGGCTTTTTCATCACACTGTATGAATTAATCCCGCTGTACCTAATAAATTGGCAAGAGAGTGCACAGCTACTGTGGTGTATACATTCTATTTGTGTGTGTGTGTACGTTTTGTTTGATACCACGATTAGGAAAAAGTACCTGGACTTTATTTTCCAAAGTTGTGTCAGGGCCAAGGAGGAACCGATAACACGATTAGGCAGATCCAGACTAGCTAAAGTCAAGTGCATCTCTTCTCTCTGGCATTTCCTCCCCCGACATCCACAATATTCTTGCCTTTGTTTTAATTTTTGGAAACACAGAGCTTTTAAGTATGCGGATTAAAACTTTTGAACTCATTAGTGCCGTGAAATCGCTCTTCTGATTGTCACAATAAATAAAGGCCCATTTGGAGATGTTAGAGACATCTTGTGGTATCGAACCAGAAAATAACACAATGTGCTTACCCAGCACTGCCAAGAACAAGGTCTGTATCTCTCTGCTGGAATGATGTATCCTTGGCAGTTACAGAGATCCTTTATCTAAACTGTCAAAACAAATTATAGTAAATGGTAAAGAAAATATTTAGTATCGTCTATAAATGCCAATAGAACCATGTTGAGTATCTGTGATGACTGGAGCGAGGACGTCTGGAACAAATGGATGCACATGGAGAGCTCTGGATTTGCTGGGTCACTGGGAATACACCTCAGATGTGATATTTAAGAAGGAGCAGGCCACCAAGTGGACCAGAATACGCCTTGTTGGGAAAAGGCGCTGAAATGTGTTTTTCATACGCACACAGTTCTGCATATTATTAATGAGTTGCTGTTGTACTGTAACTTTACCCATGCAGAACCGCCAACAGCGATTGTTTTCCTTTCCTTTGGCACAGCATCACTGACAGACTTGATTACTTTTGAGTCTGACATTGCGAGATCACACTGTACATGTGTTCAGATATCTGTTTCACAGCGTCATGATAAAGGCCTGATGGGGAATTAAAAGTCCGCCTTCATGTTGAATTGATTCATGTTTGGTGCTGTTTGAGTTCTCCAGTGTGCAACAAATAGCTTGGCGTTTGTTCGCAGACAACATTAAAGAGAAAAATAAAACCTGACAAATCACGCTGTGATTACTAGCATGTCGACATGTGTGGAGCCTCCTCATTGTCAGCATCAGGATGCGTTGTTGACCCGTAAAAATCCATACATAGTAAACTGTTCAAGTTCTGAGAACAGTACATTTGACATTTTACATCAGAGGGTATGAATTGACATCGCTTCCCCATCTGGGATTCGCTCCTAACAGTCATGATAGCAGTGATTCGACTCGATTTGATAGCTGTTCTCCACTCTCTGATTGCTTACTGTAGCGAAACATTAACACAGTCAATTAAACCGTAAAGAACAGATCGTAAAATTTGAAGAAGTGCACCATTATCTTGTATTGAAAGCAAGCTAGCGTTAGCAGCTAGCTGTCATGATAGCAGTGTGTTCGCGACGTTGTATTGTATTTTAGCAAAAACCACTATAGGTGTCACTAATACTCTACCAACTATGTCACTAACTATCCAATAATACATACAATAATACCAATAATAGTATTTCCCTGCTAGCAGTAGTCTAGTTTGGAGGTTCAGAGTGAGACGTCAGCCTCTGTGTGATTCAGCGGGGAAATTTCACTTTGTTTTCACGATGCATTTCCAATCATATCAGTTTATAGGATGGAGCACAATCGTTACCATTCTTGCTTCCTGCTTGTGTCATGTTTAACAGCACAGAAACACAATAGCTAATTCTTGGGTGAATCAATCACTTGGCAGTCGGCTCGAAAAAACAAAAACAAAGCA
>CAAKHC010001652.1:1033-29224 GCA_901007825.1 Macroramphosus scolopax | reverse complement strand
GAAAGAGAGAGAAAAAAAAAAAAAAAAAAAGGGGGGGGGGGGGGCATCCTGTTTGTCACCTCAGCCTTGCACCTGAGGGAGAGCGGAGCCTGCTATCGCCTTTCACCCTCGCAGTTGTAGTGACACCTTGGGGAGTGTGTACTGTATGGAGGCCATGAGTTACAAACCAAACACTCCCATGTGTGGAAGTTAAGAATGGAAGAAAAAAAAAAACTGCTGGGAACCTAAATCAGGATGACATCGTGGGAGATGGACGAGAGAGCGCAGAGGACAGGATTTACAACACAGTGTGTTGTCTGCTGGGTCTGACTTATCAACACGAACACAGGCAACACTGTGAACATGATTTAGCACATTTTTCATTTAACATATTGTTGGAGGATGACAGCAGATTCGGATTTGCCTAAATATCAATGTTGGGTATTCATTGTCTTTCTGAAAAACAGCAGATAAAATGATTAATGTTGTCATGTCCTGCTACATCTCAGGTTGATACTGTGCTAGAGGGCAGATAAATCACATCATTCAAGCTTTTGTTCTGCCCTCTGTAACATCACTGGGTACACAAACATGTCTGGAGACTAAACTCTATCTGGCCTGTTAGGTTTCATCTCTGCAAAGCTTCACTTTATCTCCACTCATTCACAATAGGCTGAATCTATTGGAACAAAGGCCTTAGAAAGGGAGCTATAATGAAAGAGACGTCAGCTTTTTTTCATGTACTAGGTCAGACTCTCTGCTTTCTATGAGTGAAAGACTCTTGACGGGACACTTAGACATATGACAGGTATGGTTACAGTATATAAGAGGCCCGAGAGCTCTCAAGCTTGACTGTATGTCCCGTTATGAGAGAGGTGTGTAACTGTGTGTGTGTCAGTGTGCGGATGCTGAACTTGGATTCTTTTATCACTTGAATCTTTATAAGGTGAGGCAACTTCAGTTCAAGTTGGTTTACTTTGCTCATGGACAGTTAAATAGCTGCGAGTACAAGTACAGGTATGTAATACAGAGTACCAGTTGGAAAATGTATTACTTTAGCGAGAGTTTATTTATTTATGTATCTATTTAATTATAGGTGAAATGGATCTTTAGATACACAATACAAGGTTCAAATTGACTGTGAAGAAGCAATGCCATGAATGAAAAGTGTCTCTCTTTGCATTAACATGTCCGTTAATTAACATGAGCTGATGCAGTAATACATATTCGTGTGCAAGCAAACCTGGATCGTGTCCAATGATTTCAACCTTCACCAGAAATATGTCATAAATTGAAGGACAATCATTACCCTTGAATAAACTTTTATAAAACCTTTTTTTCTTTTAATGAAATTGCTTAGCTGTGCACCTCATGATACATGTAATTAAAATCTTTATCAACCATCTTAATATTAGTTTAACATGTAAACATTTAATAACTGTTAGCAACAACAGACTGGCTATTTATGCCTAATAATGTATTCAATAATGATATTGGATTTTAAAATAAGCCGTTAAATAATGTACAAATTAAGATCACATGAACACCATCAGGAAATTACTAGACTTAGTAGTTATTTTACGTACCGTTATTGTAAAGTGATACCGACAGGAGATATCTCTAAATTTAGACGCAGCTCATAATACAGGATATCCTCAAACAAAGTGGCAATATTACGATGTTAATTTCAGTACAAAAAGTGTGCAATGAGTCAAATGAAACATGTGATGTGAGACATGCCAGTACTAACCACTTCTTTCCTTCCACCTTTACCACACAGCTTAAAGCCTGTGATTTTGTTTGTTTGTTTTCATGTTGATGCTCCAGGTACTAAGATGAACTTGGCTCCATCCTGTTACCCAACACTGCTGCTTCTGCTTGTTGTAAAACTAACAGGTGAGGAACAATAGGGACAGAATGAATATACTGTTTATTTTACTCTAAAACCACCAGTCAAGCACGGCTCTCTACATTTAACTATAGGAAAGAGCTAAAGCTACACGTTTATCAATGCCACAGTAGAGCAATGTTTCATTTTTGATTATGATGAGATACTTTTACAGAGTCTGTTCATCTCTAATATTCTCTTTGCCCCTCAGCTTCAGAGGGGAACAGAATCATCGGAGGTACAGAGGTCTCCCCCTATACCATTAAGTATCAAGCATCCCTCCGCTACTTGAAACATCACTTCTGTGGAGGCACCCTCATCCATCCGCAGTGGGTGGTGTCTGCTGCCCACTGTTGGAGGCCGTGAGTTACTGCAGGTTGACGCCTGACCAGATTTACTGGTGTTCATGGAAGCTGCACCAGCGTTGGCTGGCCAATAGAGGGCGCTATTGTAGATGACCTTAGCACAAGTCATTCAGCAATGTTTGTGCAATATGCTTTTTATGTTTTTGTGTAAGAATGCCTCAAGTTTTTAATATTGGCGTTAAATAATTACTGACTATTTCACAGAGCACTGGTATCCTGCAGTTTGTGTTACATTGTAATGTTATGGTGACTGAAACTGACTGAATATTTTTCACCTGCCGCCACTGAGCTGCACCTTTCGTTTGATCTGGGTTCAAGTAATATAAGAGATCCTAACGTTGGCTATTTCTTTTGCTCCTGCAGGAGTCAAATGATGAAAGTGGTCCTGGGTGAGCACAGCATCAGCAAACAGGAGGGCTTTGAGCAGATGTTCAATGTCTCCTTAGTCGTCAAACATTACCTGTACCGACACTGGACATTTGATAATGACATCATGCTGCTTAAGGTAAGGGACAATTATTGGACACAGGATGGGGAATGTTCTGAGACAGTTATTGATGAGATACCGATACTTTATCTCAGCACTTACCTGCATATGACATTGTCTGTTGGGAGTCTAATGAATGTCCATTCAGTACCTCATAATGACTCTCTGGTTTTAAACGAGCATATTGGGGATTTTCCATTTATCTGCCATTCAAGTGCACTGCAGCTTCCCATGAATCATTAATCCGTTGTACAGCTTAAAGGGGACCAATAACCCTCTCTACTAACATGCATGTTACCTTCAATACAGACTATAAATGTTGATTGACTGGGGGAATTGTTCTCTGGGGATCAGCTGGACCGGCCGGCTATCATCAATTCCAGGGTAGAGCCGGCCTTGTTGCCAGACCCCAACTCAACCCCCTTGGATGGCTCTACCCGGTGCACAGTCAGTGGCTGGGGCGTGACCTGGCTCTACAGCTACAAGCTGTCACCTGTACTGAGGTCTGTGGATGTGGACATCTTCCCCAACTGCTGGTACTACTACTACTTCAGGATCACGGGGAACATGGTCTGTGCTGGCTCTTATCAGGGTGGGAAAGACTCCTGTCAGGTGAGGAAGAATCCAATTGTTCTGTAGTTTGCGATATAGAAACTCTCAAACTGAGCTGCTGTTGTACAGTATTGGTGACCCTGAATGGTGGTAACAGTTACTTGACAAAGTTTGTATCTCTTTCTTCAACTAATCCTTGAAAATCTACTTACTCTCTTACGCTTTCTGTTGATATCCAAAAAAATGATTTGCAAAGCACTTACGGATTACTGATCCCAAATGATAATTTCATCCATAAAGCTTTAAAGGTTTAGTTGCATCCATAATGTTTATAACTACAGTAATAAAACATGCCCATTTCTGAAATTTTAAAACGCCAACATAGGTTTTACTTTCATGTGAGAATTGTCTCATGACACTTTATCTTTCTATTTTGCAGGGTGACTCAGGAGGACCTCTTGTATGTAATGGTAAATTCGAGGGTATTGTGTCTTGGGGCATCGGATGTGCCTTTGCTTACTACCCTGGCGTGTACACCAAGGTCAGAAACTACCTCGGATGGATGAACTGGGTAATCCAGAACAGCTAACTGGACTTTTCATAACGACCAACATCAACTCACTTGAAGATTTGAATGGATCCTAATGGATCCATGTTGTTTTCTTTTATGTAGGAAATGAACATATTTGATAAAAAGAAACTTTCAGTAACATTCCTCGAGTGTGAACTCATTAAAGGTTTAAAACTTGTTTTCCCACTTGGCCAATAATACCTGAGAGTATATTTCTCTTATTGGAAAAAAATAAGTCTGAGATACTGTATATATGCAACAAAATGCACTTTTTATTTTACACTTTTTGTATTGTATTTTAGTGTTTTTCCAAAACTGGTGTAAAATCATGACACACATTATTGACTATAGCCCTATCAGGGAACATAGTCATTTCTAATCTGCCTCAGAGCTCAAAGAGAAACTGAATTTAGTAATAAAGATACATATTTTCTCAGAAAGTCTCCTCTGTTACTGATCATTGAAGTCAGACCTTTCCTGTTGATAAGATTTGATTTTTTATTATGATCACGTCCAATAGATTTTTAGTATGATACTTTAGTATGAAAGGTGACTGACAATTAAATGAATCTTGTGAACGCAACAATGTGATAACAGCACCAACACCACCTCCCGTTGCTTCTCCAGCCAGCCATTGGCTGTGACGGCGCCCTCACCCCCTTCCCTCTTAATCTTTGACATGTAAAGCCAGTATAGGGTTCACTGACACAAAAAAAAAAAACCTTTGAAACCCTGAGGATCAAGGATGGACAAAGTCAAGTTAACTGGAGAAATGATGCATATAGAGGACAACGGATCGAGTCACTTGTCCCAGGAATTACTTCAAAAGCTGATCCACCAGTCTCAGGAAACAAAGAAGAAGGCCTATTGTCCCTACAGCAAATTCAGAGTGGGTGCTGCTCTCCTGACCTCCAACAACTGCATATTTACAGGTAAAGTACATCTGAAACTTGAGCAAATATTTGTTATGAAGGAGATTAAACTAGATTCAGGCTGAGCATGATATTTTACATTTCAGTTTCGTGTCAAATTCTTTCAAATCTAATTGAGTAATCTATCAAGGTCTTTGCCATCATCAGCTTTAAAGACGGGCAGCAAATGTTAACTACATTGCTCGAGAATTGCAGTAATGAGTCACCAATCACAGCAACACCGCAGCCTCATATTGGTTGAAGCAATCAGGGAGTTAAAACAAGACTGACATCATTTTGCAACTTGTATTTGTCTCAAGCCTATTCTTGTGGTTGCCTTGTTGTTTGAGATAATGTGACTCAGGGGGACAGATCTCCAGCAACCTGACTGTTGGGCCTTTTTATGATCAAAAGAACAAGGTCTGTGCATGTGTAGCTGAGTTACAACAGTCGTGTTCTTCATCGAGAGATCACTGAATTCGCAGCCTTCCAACACATGTCATCAGAACATATTCTATCCTCCAATATGCATCATCAAGGCCTTCTGGCTCAGGTGACCATATCTGAAAATTAATCCGGTCATCCTACTCTGTTCAGTACATCAAAGTCCAAACATGTAGCGGATTGTTTTTTTATAGCAGATGATGCAAATTTATGGCGCCGTAACATCCAAGTCGTGTGACGAAAACTCAAATCCTCCGAAATTTTCCGTCGCCCAACCCTCCTCTGTACGTGGACCGAGTTTGAAGACGTTTCGCTGAAATATCTAGGATGAGATCGTTCAGATACGACCCCGGCAAATCCAGACAAATCGCCACTTTGATCCAAAATGGCCGGCTTCTTGTACAGTCCAGATCATTTGTGCGTCTTGTCATGATAAATATGCTTACCAAGTTTCGAAAAATAAGAATAAGAATCATTCGAGTGTCAATAGGACCGTCGCACTGTTGTGCTCGGGCCCTAATGATTCACTGGTTCAGTTATATCTTAACTTCTTCAGTGAACTGCCATGGCCTTTTGTCATTGCATCACTTGTGTCAATAGCCATGCAGTATGCATGGGTCAACAGTGAGGCAAAGACACAGCTGTCCCGCCCGTGTTGCTGGACTGAACAAGGCGTAACTTGTCACGTGTCCCTGAACCAAAATTGGTTTGGGGGCAAACAGGAGAGTGCAACAACCACCTGAGCAACTGTTTGACCACAACTGAAGTTAACACATAGACCCTCTAACAACTCAAGTTGAGTGAACTTAAATAGCTGTTGACTATGCATGTGTCCTCTGCAGGTTGCAATGTGGAGAACGCTTGCAACAACCTGGGCATCTGTGCTGAGAGGACTGCTATTGCAAAGGCAGTGTCAGAAGGCCACAGATCTTTCAAGGCCATTGCAATTGCCAGGTAAGAGTAATACAGACCATAATCTGGGGAAGTGTCCTTCGAGACACCAGCATCCATCCTGCCCTTGCACAACCATGACTCCTGTATTACCAAAACTTGTCTCAAGTCACCTTGCACTTTGTGTTTGTCAATCGCTGTACATTTTGTTTCTAAAATGTCACCGTGACATTCTCTCACCTGGTGTCTGCAGTGACCTGAATGACCAACTCATCTCCCCATGCGGTGGCTGCCGGCAGGTCATGAGAGAGGTACAATCTGTGCAGTGTTTGGTTCCATCCTCTATGTAAATAGAGATGTAAAATGTAGATAGATAGCAGTTGTTGGAGTAAATCAACTCAATCTAGGAGGGACGTCAGACTTCTTTGTGCTATTATGGTGCAGGAACTCTGTCCCTGTTCGACAGCAGTGATATACTACACTAGATTCTGACTACAAAAACAGTTGTCTGTGGTTTCCCCTCACAGTTTGGGTCCAGCTGGGACGTATACCTGACCAAGCCTGATGGCTCGTACCTGAAGATGACTGTGGATCAGCTGCTTCCGGTCTCATTTGGCCCTGAAGACATGTCAGCGAAAAAAGTGTTTGACATCTCCAATGATTAGTGAGCCCATATTCTAGTTCAAACATACAGAAACACAACTGTTAATCTGCTGAATTTCCAACACAATTAAATGTTAAATGCACGTTACACATGTATGCAAGTTACATTATTATATTTATATTAAAATGTTTGCTGTTGTATCATCGGCTGACTTTCACATATTTAAACTTGCTCTACAGACACTCTAATATTAACTGACACATAAATCTAATTGACAAACTGTTAGCCTGTTATTATTATTTCTCACAGTGATCTTTTCAGCTCCTTTAACATTTTGAATGCTGTGTAGTCAAAGATACAAATATATAGTACTTTGAAGGAGTACACTTACAATCCAATGCAAATGAATCCACACGCTTTAATAAATAAACCGTTTTAAAAAGCAGCTTCTTTCCAAAACATTACACATCATCTCTTACAGTCGGGTACGGGCAGTTGCAAAATGCCACAGAAGACAAAGTAGATTATGAGTTACAGTGTACTGCAATAATTATTTTCTTGAGCAGCAAAATGTTGAAATACATAGTAAAAAGATGGGACAAGAGTGAGAAATATTTATGTTGCCGGTGCAAATTCACTATTTATATATATATATTTATGATTTTAGATCTACTTCTTCCATGCGTTAATAGTAACAGTGGTTAAAGGGCGCAGGCTTAAAAAGGGCAACTACAAAATGATAAGGTTGATCTTTTCTGCTATCTCCTTGTGCCTCTGTACATTCATGAAGAGTCACATGCAGCTTGGCGTTTGCATTTCCCTCACTACACGGTCACCGCAGCTCTTTAACATACATTTTAAAGGTTTGTGAAACCATGCTACGTTAAGCCGTTGGTTTTCACAACATGTTCCAGTAGGATCCAAAAGGATGAATGGTGTTCAAGAGATCTTTGATCCTTCAGTGCAGAGGCCTTCCTGTTCAGATCTCCCATTAACTAGTGGACAGCTATAAGTAAGTCAGGTCCACCTGTCATTAGACTGAGACTCCTGCATTCCAAGTGACCACTTGTGATTGGATCTCACTTCCCAGCTCTATATACAAATAAGCACATACATGATTCCCATTGCAAAAGCCAAATTTGTGTTATTTTTTTCAGTGACTTCTTAAAAAAAAAAAATTCTAGGCAAACTAAATCACTATTTTACACACTGATTATATATCTTCATGGGATTTTCAAAATGTTCAGATGGAGTGTAATGACAATAATTATATAATATGAGCCTGTTAGCACACAAATAAGTACATACTTCCCCTTACACAGAGGACATTAGTTGATGAGGGGGCCTTCAAGATGGCCCAGGCCACATTTGCGTTTACACTACTAAAAGAATGAAGGGCAGGATGATTATCGTATCTCCACGCATCCTAAGTGCATTAACACCTGTACTGAGCTGTCCACTTGTGATCGGATCGCCCAGGATGCATGATGAGATAGCTTAAATAATAATTTGAAAACTGTTCTGCAGTTAATACGCTTAAGAACTTAATCAGGAGGCAAGACCACAAGTGTAACAGCAGCCATTCTTACTTCGACCTCAGCTCTCGGTATAGGAGCTGCTTGCAGCGTCATCGAGGGAAGGCCAGGAGGCAACTTGCAATCTAGGTAGGGTACCCTCCATTAACCTCTCCATCCACAGTCCCAGCCTGTCCAGCTTGTGATGGACCTCTATGTTGGTGGCTCTACTGGAGCCTCTTTTGGGACCGGCCCCATCCTCCCTGGAATGGGAACGAGATCTAGAATGGGAGCTGGACCTGGACCTGGAACGGGAATTCCTCCTGCTATCAGAGGAGAATGAGGTCTCTGATAAAGATGAGGTATCACTGGGATCGTCCCCTGTAAAGACGGGTCTAAAGAGGCAAACGTATTTCTTGTGGCCATTTAGGGCCAGGACGTGGCCGGTGTAGTCGGAAGAGTCCTCATCCTCATCTAAATGGCCGTCACTCTGAGCAGCACTTGAGACTGAGTGAAAAAGTGATGGCATCCAGTGACGATGCTTATCAGCGTTGAGGAAGGAGAAGTGGATGGTCTGAGTCCTGGAGTGACAGCACAGAGTTTGGGATTAATAGGTGGAACAGGCAACAGTCCATGAGAGAGATGGGCATATTAATGGTCCAAATACAAGTACATGATATCATTATTATTATTCCTTAATTTAGACTTAGTTGTGCTGTGATTTAAGTAAAAGTTATAACTGAGGTGAAGAGATAATAAATGAATGATAAATATATATACAAAATAGATTAAGGATCACTATTTTGTATAGTGAAACACAGACACAGAAATCTAAACAATAAAAACAACCTCTACAATACTGATGCAAACTTCCTATTATTTCCTTCAACATGTGGAGGTGAGACTTACCCAGAGAAAGAAAAAACCTCCTTGGCAAATTTCCTGAGCAAGGCATTCTTGGAGGCGTTCGTGATCACCAGTACGATATTGATATGGCCGGGCCTCAGCTTGACCAAGTTACTGGTGTAGGTGAGGTCTGTCAGCTCTGTCACCTCCACAAAGTCCTTCTTGGGAGGACGGCTGCTTGAACGAATGACAAGTAGGAATTAAATTTATGTGGATTATTGAGTTTGTCCACTGTTTTCCAATGTAGTTCAATCAGAGGAGGAGTGATTACATCAACCAATGACTCTCTTACTGTACGTGTCACATGTCTTTACTTCAGTCCACACACTACCTTGAGGTATTGGCTCTGCTTGATGCATCTTCCTCAGTTTGGGGCTGCTCCTTTGGCGTTGCTGTCCGGGGTTTGCTTTCACCTGGTTCACTAAACATTAACCACAGACAAGAAAATTCAATTCTGACTTGTCCTGGGACACTCGGAAATAAGACAAACAGATACTAACTAACACATTTTATACTGCAGATCTAGTAAACATCATTAAGCATAATGTCTTTTAAATCGAAGTAATTTCAACAACATTTTTACGCATTCATGAAAAGGACCATGCATCTCTTACCTGAAGGCCTGGATGATGACGGTGCCGAACAGAATGAAGAGTGCTGAGAAGATCAACGACAGGATGGGCATCATCTCTCGCCTTGAGGAGAGACACATTAGCATTACTTTAATTACTGAAAAGTGTATGATTAAACTTTCTACAACAAGCTCAATGTTATTTCTTTATCAAAAGGTCCTGCAGTCTTCATGTAGCCTTCATCTTGTCAGGCTTCAAGTCTTAAGTTTGCTGTGGCTGAAACATAGTGGTTTGGACCCGCAGCATTCATTTCAGGTGTGATGAGGGCGAGATGCACGAGTTTGCTTCAAAACAATAATGGCGTCTCCCAAAGAGGTAAGCGCAGAAGCTGCTATAGCATCAGTAATAACAAACCTGGAGTATCTTCACCAAGAGAAGAACAAAGAACAGCACTGAAGGCTTTTCTCTATTGTGAAGACATTTAAACTCTGCTCACGAAACTGGTTACGGCTTGTCTGTGAGAGACGGTGATAGACAGCTGGTTCACAAGCATTTGTTTTGACAGTGCCCGACCTTTTACGAACACTTTTAAACCAAGGACAACGTGCCAGATGGATTCTGTGCAAGAAACCATCTGTGCATAAGGTTAGAAGAATGATACAGCCACTAATAAATTCAAATATATATGCAAAAGTACAACAGGTCTATATTTCTCTATTTTTGCACCAAATGCTGCAGACTTGTGTTGTCTTACCAGTTTGAGTAGAGAAGGTCATCATATATTTGAAGGAGGTAATCATAAGCAGCATTCATCCACTGAACGATAAAAATCTGGAGATCGAACATGAAACAGAAAACAGGGACATCAAAGTAAAACTGACTGATGTGAACATCACTGTGGTAAAGTAATGAGTGTGTGTGTGTGTGTGCTGTGTCTTACAGGGGCCCTCTCATTGATAAGTTCTGGCAGGGTGGCATCAGAGCTCAGATAGGTGGGGTCTTTCTGAAGGAGCTCCAGCTGTTCATGGAGGTTGTACTTATCTTCCTGACTGCCATTCCAGCCACCACTCATAGAGCGATACAGGACCTTCCCCGCCTGGCTGCGCCGCTCCAGAATCACCACCTGTCAAAAGGTGTTGAAAAGCACGTTTACGGAAATTATGTAGCTTTTCAGAATGCAATCAAACTCCTATTGTATTTATCTGAAACATTCTCCACTTCTGTCTGTTGAACTGAACTTTATCCTCAGTGTTTGTTTACACTAAAAGTTAGACATTTCTATTTTTTCCAAATGTCTTCATTTGTACCAATACGTTGATTCTAGGACAGCTGATCTAAGTGTTTTACTGTTTTCTGACGTACATTTTCCACAACCCTGTTTAGTCAGTAGAAACCTTTTATGAACATGTACTGAATATACTTCAGTATACAACACTGAGTGTCACTGCCACTAACCTGAGGGGAGAGAACTGCCTGGTTGGGAAGCAGGGCCTGACAGAGAGGCTGCTGCTGACGCTGATAGACGTACGCAAACCGCAGCACCTCTTTCCTGTTAGCTGTGGCAAAGTCCAGGAAGGCCTTATTTCCTGGAAGAAAGCCCTGATCCTCACTGGTGATCAGCAGCACACAGTACCTGCAAATAAAATGAAGCTCCATTAATCTCATTAAAATTGGCTTATTGGACAATCAAAGAAAAGGCAAGAAAGATCAAGAGTAGAGAGTAATTTACGGCTGGGACTACAATGCTTATATAATGTCTTACTTCCTTCGTCGGTGGAACTGCTTGACAGGACACAGCTCATCAAACAGCTGCTGGTTGACCAGCCGTGGCACCTGCAGGAACTTGTTGTTGGAGACAAACTCATCCATGATCTGTCGCTTCATCCCTCTGGCCTGGGAGAGACAAACGGCAGCAAGTGTTAGGAAAAACAGAAGTTGGGGGTAGATGAAAGGGTTTGCTAGGAAATCTAAATAAATCAGATCATACCAAATATTAAAACTAGAAGGTCTGATAAGTGATGACGACATGCATTTCCTTTAGTGGTAAAACAGTGTGTGTGGGGAGTACCTGGATGATGTCAACCGGCTTTTCTGTGTCTTCTTTAAACAGCAGCATGGTCGGGGCGTATGTGTTCACGTTAAACTGCCGCAGGAGCCGATTGTTGTGCGTGTCGCCTTGATCCACATAGCCGAAATGAACATAGTCTCTGAAGGCAAACGCTGTTAACTGGAGAGTGAGGTGGGGAGGAGTTTCAATTCAGAGATATTTTAAAATGAAGAAGAGATTCGGGCGAAAAAGAGGAAAGTTTATCATATAAACATTCAGACATTACAAAGGTTAAATGAATGTGCCCCCGTTGGGTTCACATGTGTTTCCTGCTGTCCTGTTAACTGACAGTTAGCTTTTAAATATTCCGTCTCTATGTGTATGTGTAAGTATGAGTGTGTGTATGAATGCATCACTTACCTTGTATAGTAGAGGAACAATGGGAACTTGGTCAAACAACAGAATGCTGGGCTTATTCTCCACATGCCAGCTATCCAGAAAAGCTAGGTAGTTGTTATCTGCTATCTGGAAAAAACAAAAACGTGTGGTAATAACATGCGATGAATAGAATAGGTGATACTGTTAAATTAAATTAATTTAAATTTATTATGATTACTGCTCCGTGCAGCAGTTATTCATTTGTGTTAATTTATAATATAAAGGAGGAGCACGCGGGTCTGCTGTGCCAAGGTGTCATCAGTTTGAGGGTTATCTAGCATTAACAGCCACGCACCGCTGGTGCACAAGCAGCGCAGGCTGCAGGGCTCAGTGCCTGTCTCACAGCAGTTGTCCTGGGTCTTATGACAGCCTGCTGCATCTCATGCTGCTACAAAAGGGTGTCTTGTACTTCAGTACCAGATGCTGAGGGCCGTGAGAGAGTCTCACTTTTAGAAACTAAATAGATTTTTGACTATCTGCGAGGAGAACATGTTTGGAGGGACATCCTCCCAGTGACAATCAGCGAGCGCTCGCTGGCTCAGGAAGGTAATAAGCAGCGCGCTCTGCAAAATTGAATGAGCATCACTTTAGTTATACATGTTTTACTGCTAATCGGTCATCTGGATCGTGTATATAAAATCACTGAACTCCTAGTTTGAAATAGTAAATCAATTAAAAGGCCACACACCTGCAGGTGCACAATATTTATGTCAGTCACAGTTACCTTTTCCACCAGCGTCTGGGGCAGCAGGTCCTCAATAAACCGTCGCAGGTGCTCCCGCACCACAGCCTGGTGGAAGAAGGTCACTCTGCCGTTCACCAGCCCAATGATGGAGGGAGAACGGTGAGCTCCCAGCTGGTTGGCCAGACGACGCTCATAGCCGAGGTCCACAATGCCAATGCCCACACCTGGTGTAACCGTAAAAATAGACTGGTTATTGTACTCCATACGGAAGGGCAAAACACAAGCACTCATGTAGGGAAGGAAAACAAAGCCTAAGACCACATTTCTAATGTCATGTAGTGATTTCAGAAAATAAAAATAAATACATACAGAGTAGTGTTTTCAGAAATCAGAATGGCAATGTGGGTTGGCCCACGGACACTCAGTGGGTTACTACAGTTTTATAGCCACTATAGAGATGTCTCATTCAAATGAGGCTTTTATGGATGAAGCAGACAACCTGCATTCCATCATATCAACACATGAAAAATGACAGAGTAGGCAACTACGTGGTGCACAGGGCAGGGAAGTCAGCCAGTAAACAAGACTAGAATTGGGGACTAAAAGAGAAGGAATCATTCTCAATTGTAGCTCATTAGGGGGAAAATAACATGTCTTGACTTTTGTTTGTCATGTAACAAGAACCACGACTACAAAAGAATGATAATGTTGCTAATGTCTACTGCATGTGTAGACAAGACAGAGTATGTCAGTCCTTCTCAGACCAAGGTGGACCAAAAAAAGACAGACGACAGCAGCCTCACCCAGAGGCTCCAGCTCCTGCACAGTCTCCTTCCACACAGGCTCAATGTGGATGCAAGCAAAGCACCACTCAGAGGTCACTTTGATGAGGTATGGCCTCTTGTAGCTGTCTGGAAGGATGTCACTGTTAAACTGAGCATGGTGAAGCAGGTACTTGCTGTCGGCAAAGTCCCTGGACCTGGAGGAGAGAGCAGATACTCAGCTTTTTTGGACCGTCCACACGGGGTGCTGAGGATGTGACCTGTCTGAGATCTCTGTCTATAACACCAATCTGTCCACTCAGGATGCATGTAGGTTGTTTTCTGAAATCTGAACATGTACCTGGGGAAATGGAAAAAAGACTCATCAAAGTAGAAGCTGTTATGGAAGCTGCGGAAACCAGGATGTTGTGATTGGCCAAATGGCTGGTTTTCATCCATCTGCCCATAGCGGTCAAAGTTGGCCCTCCGCTCCTCATTCGACAAAATCTGTGTGCAAGAGAGAATGAATCATTATAAGGCTGTGCTTCTAGAGTTTTAATTTTATAAATAGATAAAGTAAAACAAACTGATTAAGCCTAACTCTCTTTGCATGCCTGGATTTGACCAACCTCATATGACTTTGAAATCTTGATGAACGTGTCCTCAGCACTGGGGTCCTTGTTCTTATCTGGATGCCTAAAAACAGATAGGACAACCCTGCTAGTTAATAACTTACATGTTTAAACGGAGGTTCTCGGTTTAATATTTGAAATAAGACCGGCTTGTTATCAATTAACTCATACTAAGTGGCATTTAAGATGTCATTGGTATCTTAAGCAGTTATCAAATAAAGCTTAGACGATACAGCCAAGATGTGCTAGCCTAGCTGGAAGACATGTCAGTCACTCACCATTCTTTGGCAAGGTTCTTGTATGCCTTTTTTATTTCTGTTTGACTTGCACTCCTGCTGACACCCAGGATTTTATAGGGATCATATCCAGAAGTTGTTTTCACGCAGTGTTCACTCAAAATTAGCAGGAAGATGGCGAGAAGCAATGGACATGCCCGAGGATGTCGTCTGTTCCTTGTAACCGTCATCGCCTCCCTGTGTCCTCTTCCAACGTCGATTAGCTTAAACGTCAGCTTCCGAATAAAATACTAAATTATTCTATAGCGCATAAAAATGTCAAGCTACGTGCTCACATTGTATGTTCGGTAGACTAGTTGATTGTTCATTTTCAATACAGAAGACATACTAATCTTTTACTACGATGAGGCCACTATTTGTAGCTATGCTGGACATGAGAAACCGTGCCATAATGAAATTGAAAGCTTCCGGTTATACATTTCAAAATAAAATCTGGAACCTTTCGTAATGAAAGATACGGTAGAAAAAAATTAATATTCAGATTAAGTCCTAACGATTAAAATGTCAAATAAAAAAAACTGTTTCCACAACATAAATCCATAACTGCATGTACCTGTGCAAGATGGCTTGGTCCCTCCTGCAATATCACCCAATAGGATATCGAAATAGATTTGCATATATTAAGTGTCCAACATTTGCGTCAACAATTTGGGTATAATGACAAGCAAATGACAAGCAAATGTTTGTAACAATACTGAATGCAGATCTACAATCAAAGTACACGTTGAAAATTCAAGCAGCATGGGACTAGATCATTTATTATCTACACGTAAAGTGCATCCAACATTTCTTTAATAGAATATAGTAGACTTTTTATATTAAGTTCACAAAGTGTACAAAGAAAATCACAAACAGCTCATTTGTGGAACACACATTTTAAGTCCCAGGCTGTCAAATTCATGAAAATAATGGCTTTTATTGTGAAGCAAAAATGTATTGTATCCGCTCCTCTTTTGGTTGTCTCCGGAATTTGACACAGCAACACTGGAATTAATGCGCATGCTCAATCAGGCGGCCGCTGTAAAACGTAGTATCCTTTGCGATAATATAAAAATGTAAGATTGTAGTTACTTATTAGATCCTATCTTGTGTAGGGCATGTGTAATTTGCATAATGATACTAAAAACTATGCAAGAAAATACATCTTTGACCACATATGTGGGTTTTGGGGGCTTCACTTCCGGTTCCTCTTCGTCACGGTGACATACTACGAAAGGAAAAATGAATACATGGCCAGCTCACCCTGCAGTGCGCACGATGAAAACCTGCATATTGTAAAATACCTGAAAATCGCCGCGAGATTCTCTTGTTATTCCTTCACTTATTAGCTAAATATGAGTAGCCTGTGTGTGTTTGCTTTCAGTAGAGTGAGCTTGGTCTCGTCTCGGTAGCTAACGTTTACGTTAGCTCCGCAGAGCTTCTGTGTTTGGCCCGCTGTCGCTGTATCATTCACGGAACTGACACGTTTCTATTCAGGTAACTAAACAATCCACATACCACATTGTAGTGACATATGTGAACATTGTATTCTTGAAACACAAGGCATAGCAATTACGATAATGCAAAAAAAACTTTAGCATTACCACGAAAATGAAAACCCAACAGTTTTATCACCACATTGACTTGCAGGTTTAACTATACACTGATATTAAACACAGTCTATGCATCTCATACAATGGTAACACATGAGAGGAACAGACAGCTTCCTGTCACCATAGTTTGGTACTCATAATTGAGTATTGATTGTAATGATTGTAATGATTGATTGAATTGATTACAGTTGTAATGCCAATAAACATACCAGTAACAGGCTGAAATAAGTGAATTTACATTAATACAAAAATTCTCTTGTGTGTGTGTTTGTTTTTCCTGTACCCCAGGCTGAGCACCATGAACTTGCTTCGTCTAGTGTGTCGCCACAAGACAGCCCTGGTCATTGGCATTGTGTGCGGCTTTGCTGTAGTTCTTGTCTTCTTGGCCAAATGTACCTCAGAAACCCTGAAACAGGGTCACCAAGATCCGCCAGGCCTAGCCCCCCGTGCCAATGCTTTACAACCCCGTCCAGAGCAGTTTAACCCGTCCTCCACATCCAAAGACTTATCTGCATTCCTTGTGGTACTCATCACGACTGGACCAAAGTACACCGAGCGCAGAAGTATCATCCGTAGCACATGGCTGGCAAAGCGGGACTCAGATGTTCTTGCCATGTTTGTGGTAGGAACTAATGGGCTTGCCAACGAGGACCTTCAGAACCTTAACACAGAGCAAGGACGCCACAAGGATCTACTGTTATTGCCTGAATTGCGGGATTCCTATGAGAACTTAACACTGAAGCTTCTTCACATGTACTCCTGGCTGGACCAGAATGTGGAGTTTAAGTTTGTACTCAAGGCAGATGATGACACATTTGCTCGCTTGGACCTCCTTAAAGAGGAGCTGAGGGGGAAAGAGCCCAGCCGGTTCTACTGGGGTTTCTTCTCAGGCAGAGGGCGAGTGAAAACGGCTGGGAAGTGGCGGGAAAGCTCTTGGGAGCTCTGTGACTACTACCTGCCCTACGCACTTGGCGGTGGCTACATCCTCTCGACTGACCTGGTGCGTTATGTGCATGTTAATGCGGGCTACTTCAAGACTTGGCAGAGTGAGGATGTGTCACTGGGCGCCTGGCTGGCACCAGTGGATGTTCGGCGGACACATGACCCGCGCTTTGACACAGAGTATAAATCACGCGGTTGCAGCAACAAATATTTGGTGACGCATAAGCAAAGCTTGGAGGACATGTTGGAAAAGCACCAGACTCTGCAGCGTGATGGACGGCTCTGCAAGGAGGAGGTCAAGCTTCGATTGTCCTATGTGTACGACTGGGGTGTTCCCCCCTCACAGTGTTGCCAAAGGAAGGACGGCATTCCTTAATTTCTGTCCTTGCCGCAAAGCTAAAGTTGGCTTCCTGCTCAGGAAAGTGAAGTAATGATAATTTCTCTGCCAGTTTCCCGTCGTTACACGATTTACATTTGTGAAACTGGTACTATAGAAGATAGTAAAAGCTTTCCTGATGAGATAAACCCCATTGCAGATCTGATAAACCGGAAAAAATTGTCATTTAATTTGCTCAATATAAACCTCTTAAGAGCAGGTATAGCTCAAGTAACATACTCCTTTCACCAAACTGGGTTCATTGGGATATTTTGTAGTGCTGCAGCGCATTTCAGAAGCATCCCAATAAAGTTTCAACAGAAGTCGCGTCAATCTGCACAGAGCAGATCAAGCAGAGCAGGAAGGTAGACACACAAACGGCTTAGCATCCGGACAATTTTCAATATAAAACAGCCTACCAGACTCTCGATCATAGATCACGTCACTACTTCAACCTCATAACTACTGCCAAGGTTACAGCACAGCAAATAAGGAAATAAGAGTAACCACTGACATTATAACAGACCAAAAAAGAAACTAATTAAATGCATAACTTTGTTATCTATGGGAGGAACACAAAGTCAAGAAAACATTAACAAATCAGCAAGTCAGTAAGATTCGGCAGACAAAATGCTCTGCTTCTGTTGGGGTATCAAACCGTGCTGAGACTGGAACAAAAACAACACTGTGGTTGGCAGTGTAGCTCAGCCGGCCTCGGTTAGATCCCGGTGTAAGGGCCTGAACAAGCTTATATTACCACTGTGTTCCTCAAGAGGTGATGGCGAGTCACTGTAGCACGAAGGAACTGAGGTTGTACTAGAGGGCTGTGCCTATACTCATAGAGCCTGGAGTTATAGTATTTAACTGTCACTCCAGAGCGCCTCAGCCGGCAATAGTGAGTCACTATCGCCCGAAGGATCAGCATCCGAAGCCTGCCACCCTCCTTAGGAAACTGGTTTAGGCAGCTTGTATCAGTGTTCACATTCCTTCTATCACAGCCAAAAGCTTGTTTAGATCACTAACAAATTGTACCTTTGGAACAGTCCGTTCTCAGAGTCAATTCAGTAAGTGAGCCCGGACTTTTTATTATGATTAGAATTTTTGTATTTTTACAAACAAAAGAAAAGTTTTAATAATGTCCACAGGCTTCAAACAGTTTTGGAGTAAAGTTTTATATTGAGCTTGAATAGCACTTCAGCTTTTACCACCTTATCTAGTGCCAGTTACACATTTTAATGGAGTTTAACAGACATGTTAACCCTTTAATCTCGAGTCAGAAGCCAACTTCAACCTTGTGACATTTATCATCGTGAACTCCTTTGGCCTTGTTGTTCGGACCCACGACGATGTCAGTTCTCTCCTGACCACGCTGGTGGCCTACTTCTCTCCTCCGTCTGTGCTTCATCTGCTGTACCCCTGCCTGAAAACGTTCAAACACTACGAGATATGTTTCAAGGTTTTTGCAGTGTGGTAGAGAAGAGAGATTCTTAACCTGCCATGATGTCTACATTTTTTGTGAAAGTATTGTTTTGTATTTTATTTATTGTTAACTTATTATGCATCAAACAACACTGTTATTAGGTTGTGATAGAGGCGCAGTGGCTGCTTGTGCGTAGACTATGTATTTATAAACATGTTGGAGACTTGACATTCACAGAATTAATGGACAACAAATGTTCACTATTTTTTATGTAAAGCTTATGTTTACGATCAGCGGTACAAAGGGTTTCATGTGTTTGGGGTTGCACAGAATGTGTAAAAGACAATGATTGAGAGTGTTTTATTCAGTAGGCACTTCTTGCTTCTTATACTTGTGTGTTTGTGACGGTATTTACATTTCCAAGGCAACACTTAAAGGCTGAGGTCAGTACATTTACTTCGGGAAGAGGTCAGGTGGAAATGACTGTTTGCAGCACACTTCAGCTTCAGACAGAGGAACTTCATACACACTTCCAGCTGGCACTAGGTCACTTTTTAAAGAAACCCAACCTTTAAAGTCCATAGGTAACTTCATAATTCATAAGGTAATCATTACTTGTGTTTTCAAATCTCTCCCACGCTAATTCACCTTGTGACCTCATTAGCCGTGTTCCAAAACGTTGACGTGTGCGGCATCTAAATAATAAAGAAATGCTGCAGAGAAAGAAGAGCTTTCAAGTGATGTTACATTTTGACTGTTGTCACTAGCAGCTTCTAATTAAGTACAATTGTTTTCTCAGTGTTTGTTGTGTCGTACGGGTCAACCTCGCTGGATGTATGATTAAAATTTTCAATGTGTTTTTGTAGCCTATATTTGCTCTCTGAAAAAACATGTGCACCATTTCCACCACCAGTTACACAATTTAAGTTTTAAAAAGCAGCAATTCTGTTCAAGAGGACTTGTACCTGCTCTTACAATAGGACAGAAAGTCGCTTCATAGTCAGAATATTTAGGAATTGCTCTTATTTAAACATCTTTAGAAATCTTTTACGCAAAACGGGCTTTAGAGGAAACAGTAAACAAATGTTACAAGTGGATTTTAAAAATCGGAACTATCTGAGTTCATGTGAGATATTCTTTAGCACTACTCTTAATTTAAGGTGTTTATTTGAATATTCCAATTAGAGATGTACTCAGACAAACTGATAATCATAAGTATCCCTCCAGGCTTCGGTTGTCAAACATGATCCTGCTGTTCCTCCTGCTATTTGCAAAGGGTTAGTGTTACAGTTACATTTGTCTAGATGTGCTTCAGGCTTCCCCTCACACCGACATTCAGCAGGCTCTCACTCCAAGTCTTCTCGTCTAATATATAAAAATCCAATTTCTATATTAGATTCTCGGCTGCACGAAATCCTAGCAGTTGAATGCTAGCAGACACAATAGAGACGAGAAGCAGTTGGACCAAGTTAGAGATCCTGCCTTGAGTGAAGGTGGCCTTGTATATGTCCAGAACCACGATGTGAAGGGCCGGAAAAAGATCCAGGATGTTTGGGACCCAACCCTCTACCAAGTGTTGCAGTGCCCCTTGGAATGTGGCACTGTCTATTCCTCAGTCTGCTGGTGTGTGACTTGAGGCTTCTGTATCTCCTCCCAGAGGGCAGGAGGGAGAACACACTGTTGTGAGGGTGTGATGTGTCTTTTATAATCCTCAGGGACTTCCTGCAGCACTGTTTCATGTACAGTTCCTGCTGGGCAGATCGATCCGAGTGCAGTTTCCATATACCAGGTGGTGAAGCAGCCTGTCAGAAGGCTCTCTATGGTGCTCTGGTAAAAATCCCTGAGAATTTATGGCCTCAGGTGAAAATTCCTTAAGCGTCTGAGGCCAAACCATCTTTATCGGTCCTTCATGACTCCATCAACTGTATAACGTACGCATATGCAATTACATGCGAGCCATGTGCTGAAAATTGATACTGTCCTGTCAAGAAAGAATGACTAGATGGGTCATTAATGTCAGTGGCAAAAATGAACAACTTATAGACTTATATAATATAATATATATTATAGGTTGACTATAGTCAGATGCCATCTAGTAGCTGGAATAACAAGGACCAAACAAAAGTAGAAAATCAGGGGACTTATTCAGGACCAATTCAGGATTGGAACATTTGTCTAGACAGGCTGCTACACAGGGAGCTGCTAATATACATTCCACTAGAGGGCAGTAAAGCGCAATGGACAACAACAATCACAAAACGTAAAAGAAGGTTGCAAGCCAGTGAGACCGGAAATGTCAAGCGAGTGTCTGCGCATTAGATTGCATTACACCTCCACTTTATAATACATGATGGACTTCTAACGTTCAGGAAGAACCAGCTACATAACATCGTCGAAGTGAAACCTGCGAAAATGACAAATGGTAAGTTTATTGTGTCTTGACATGCTAAGAGTTGTCGGCAGCAGACAGGGAAGCTAACGTGAGGTTAGCTGTGGACGTGGCCCTGGGCAGCGCTGTCAGACTATTAACATCAAAACTGATTATCTTGTACTCATTTATGACACGTTAATACAGACAAATTACATATTTAAATTCACTGCACAGTTGGCAGTCCTAAGTGAAACTTTTTGAGTGTGATTGACACCGTGTTTTTGCCAGGCTACAAGCAACTTGCTAACTAGCTACGAGTCACAGCCAGGGATCGGTGGTTGATGCTAGAAAATCGGGATAGTCAGGCCATAACTGAATAATACACCAATAACGCTGCATAAATCTGTCTTACATTATGCAGCTGACGTTAACTGCTGTTGTTCGTACTCTTGCATCTAATACTCTCAACAACATTGATTGTGAATGTCAAATTAATGGCAATTAAAGGGAAGATCCACCCTTAACCCAAAATTAACATTTAGATGTTATGAGTTACTTTACTCAGTATCACACACAAAGCAACAGAAGCAGAAATAAACATGCCTGCAGAAATGGGACAACAGTACCACTACATAAATTTAAGATGCAATTTATTGTACTCATCCATTGTTTGCATGAATAATACACAAATTATAATGTGCACTCATATCCCTATTAAGTCCCGTGATATGTTATGTTGTTTGGAAGAATTCGATCCATCACCTTTTTATTGAACAGCTTGAATGGGCGACTGAGAGCAGTTGTTCAGCAACTGATGCCGATATAATGACAGTATGGAAGGATGATGGCCTATACTTTAATCCAATATCTTTTTGCTTTTTTGTATGCACTAACAGCATTCATTTGCATATAACAGCATCTACTTGTTTCTGAGCGAGAACAAAGAGGTGTTAACTTGCATTTGTAAAAAGGAAAAAATCCAAAGTCCTTTACCTCGGGGAAAGCAGTCATCTGTGATGAACTAAAAGATGACCAAAGAATCCGCCTGATCACTGAACCCCTATATGACTTGTTTCTTCATGCTATTAGTCTGTTTTTGCTACTCTGCTTCAGTGGAGGCTTGTCTGTATTAAAAGCGTTGACAGATTAAATTGAAGCTAAGCAGTTGGCAGTTAAAACTATTGCTTATTGTGTGTGCTACTATTCCTTCCCTCTTCCACAGTGTACTCTTTCGATGGCATCCTGGTGTTTGGACTGCTCTTCATCTGTACGTGTGCATACCTCAAAAAGGTGCCTCGGCTCAACAGCTGGCTGCTGTCAGAGAAAAAAGGAGTGTGGGGAGTCTTCTACAAAGGTAGGCATATCGCACGCACATGGACAACATTCAGATACAAGTCACGTCTGGGATTAATACACAAAATGAAAGTTGGATTATAAAACAACTTCATTGTTGAGCAGGGCGGCGTCATCCGAATATGTAATCTTGATGGTGGAAGACTTTACAACTCTCAAAGAATCAAAATCAGTCACTCATACAACAACTCATGAAGTCATCATAGATCTCTTAGATAGATTGGCTGCAATATAACTTATAATTGGTGTTTCTTTTGGATCTATACACCAGCATAATTTATTTGAAATTAAACTGTGAGGAAGGTGAGCAAAATGACAATATCCCATAAGATGATTACTATACCGGTTATTAAAGTAATCATCCTTTTAATATCTCTGGTTTTATTGGGACTCTGCGGGCAAATCAATAACCTGGTCTGCTTTATGATAATATTGGATTCATAAGATTTGTTGCAGCACCTTGATTTTTCCGTAATTGTGTTTGTTTGTCTTTTTTGTTCCAATAGTCTCTCACACAAATTTCCATACTCTATATATTTTTGATGGCCAATAGTGATTTAACATTAAATTCTCATATTTAGTGTTTGGAAATTCTTTGCAGGAGATGGTCCATATGTCAGCCAACATTTGGCAACTTCTCTGGTATTACTCTGCCCAGTTTGGGCTGCAACTGTCTTTGTTTCTTGCCAGTCTGATCATCATCATCATGAAGCACTGAGTTTGATTGTCATACTCAAGAATATTTGATGCTGGTCATTTAAATAAAGCCTAATTTAAGTATTTTGTTTAATTATTAATAAGATATTTTAATTGCCTGCTACAATGTCGTAAAACAGTGTTTAAAAAATGCAACATGTTTTGCACACTGCGCCCAGTATAAATGTGATCACCCTGAAATCCAAACTTTAATTTCAGTCATTGTTTCATATCAGATTGAGCTGGATTACCAACATGATAGAAAAAGGGTCCAGAAACTCATAGACTGCACTGCACTGTATCTTCAGACTGTTTGTGTTACATTGAGTTCCGTACTAACAGTCACGTCAGTGATGCACATGTGTTGACATTGCTATATTTTATTTGTTTAGTATCTTTATTTTATTCACACATCCTCCTTCTGCTCCATTTCTTTCCTCAGCGGCAGTAATTGGGACGCGGCTTCACACTGCTGTGGCGATTACCTGCCTGGTCACGGCTTTCTATGTGGTCTTCTTTAAATGATAAACCCCGGCCAGAACAGAACGGACTGGAAGGATGCAGGCTGGGGATGGACTCAGTGGTCAAGTGTTAATCCTTGTCCTGGGACAACTCTTGGATTATGTGACCAATGAAGCCCCATTGCTCTGTGGACCTATGTGAAAGACAAGCCAGTGCTGCCCCCCTGTGGTGACTGGGTATATGACATATCCCTAAATGTGTATGCACAACACATGAAGGGCCTCCTGAATCTACCACACAGTCAGAGAGGAGAGAGTCTGTTGGGCCCCTACCGTTTGTTGTCTCCATCCACACCCTGTAATTATTTATATTGAAGGATGCTATGTGTGAAAGGTGTAACGTTTTACATTATACCTGTATACAACCTTAGCTTAGTCTAGCTGTATATATTTGGAAAAAATATGACAAATGCAGATTTGCCACAGGTTGCATCAAACTGAAGATGATCAATTCTGCCTACTCCCACCTATGCTGTTACTTCTGTACAACTACTTAATTCATGGGTGGATGGGAAGATAAACAAATCTAATTTATAATGTTTTGTGTACACTATGTTTTACTTTTCAGCATCCTTATCTTTCCACACTATGTTTGAAATACATATTTTGCTAAGGTGTCTATTGTACTCGTTCAAATGCAGCAGTACAACTAACAGTATACTGGATGTTTTTAATTTCACAAATTCTAAAAAAAAAAAAAGAAGGGGGCTGGAAGTCATTTACAGCTGTATCCCAAATGCGGAGTCACAGAGTAAATGACAAAAAATTTGACAAATATATTAAATGCAAAGCCACATTTGGAAATTTGTCTCATGTCATCATCATACTGTTATTTTAAGTTTAATACTACCACTTGAATTCTTGTTATTGAAAGAAGGCAACATTTTGGAAGGAGATGCAATTTAATATTGATTAAAATGTTTAAGACAATTTTTGTGTATGTTGTCTTTATAATACAATTGTCATATTTCAAGTGACCTAAAGTGCCTATAAAAATATTTACCCTCGTTCTTTGTTTTGTCTTAACGCCTTAAATCGCATTGGATGTGTTCTTTTTTCACAAATCAACAGGGCATGAAGATATCTGCCAATCAATCTTCAGGTCCTGCTACAGACTCTGAATTATAAGAATTGATCTCTTGCATACTGCAGAATGTTTCTCTGCAGGCCGTCTCTGAATCTTGCTGTATTCACTTCAGCCTCACTTCACACTCCAGGGCTTGTTACAGAAACATGTCCCAACATCATGTTGCCACAACCACTGTTACCATGGAATTTTACTTCCACTTAACATACAGTAGCTTGTGGTATGATGACTAAAAACATAGACAAACATCTTCTTGGATAACATTCTTTTCCATTCGGTTTTTTCTGAATGATCAACCTCATTGTATATTGGGTATGTCAAACATTTTAATTTACATTATAGCCTACTCTTTAATAGTCTGTCTTTTTGTAGGTACAGTATTGTAGATTTTTACATGTGCTGTCGATGCCTTTGTAACGCTTTTCGCTGGCTTAGTCACGACTTAGTCATATATCTGTCATTTTAGACTGGTGTAGTTGTTGCTGATAATACATCTTTAGATCGGAACTGATTTCAGTCGGTAGAACATATTTAACAGCGGGAGATTTATACTCGTGTCCACAGTCGCCAGTCGGGACGGGGTATCCCCAGAGACGGTTGTTTGTCATCCCGTGGTTTCCCAATAATGACTGAATTCTCGCGAGATAATTTTTTTACCCGGGAGCGCGCTGTGACGTTGATGAATACGCGTTCATGTTTCCGCGCGCCTGGTGGAGCAGAGCAAGAACAGGGTGAAAAATCCAGCGAAAGCTAGTCCGACCTTACCCGAGCGAGCGCGTTATGTAGAGGAAGTTGCCTTCTCCTAGCGCCCTGACTTGAACGGAGAGGTGGCGAGTTTTTTCGCACAACTGCACTGGTTTTGCACAACTGGTCTGCTGAAGTTGTGTTTGCTTCAGCACCATATCAGTTTTGAGTTTTCACTGGAGTGCAGCAGCCCACCACGTCGTGCCACACGGGGAGGAGAGGAGAGAGGGCAGAAGTTTCCGCTGGCTGGTTTTCTCACTGCGGGGCCGCTTAAATCCGCAGGAATGTCGCAGAAGGAGAGACCCACTTTCTACCGACAGGAACTCAACAAAACCATGTGGGAGGTCCCGGAGCGGTACCAGAACCTGTCCCCCGTTGGCTCCGGCGCCTACGGATCCGTATGGTGAGCAGTAGTGCACATTTCTATCGAGAAGCTAAACGGTTTCCCAGCACCGAACAGTCCCTCCCTACGGACTGCTCATCAGCCTGCAAGGGTACCAGTGGATGAAGGGGGGAATATCACTTGTGCCCTTTGTTTACACGATGATTGTTATGATCGTGCACGCTTTGTATGTTCTTGGCGGGTGGGGCTTACTTTTGTTTTTGTTCATATTTTTGCTTTGCTGTACTGCTAATACCGCTAATTTCTCGTGAGCACACCCGGACCTCCAAAATGAAGTCCGTCCTGTGTCCTAGCGTGTATATGAGCAGGCAAGCTGCTTTTCCTTGCATGTCTATGCTTGCATCATCAGGCCAGAGGGGTGCTTCCTGATGGGATATAACCTGAGCTCATTATGCAGCGAGAGCTAACCAACACCTTGCTACAACAATCGCCTCCCACCACAATGCTATTGTAGCCCTGCATGCACAACATGGCACTTTGTACAGCCGAACATTGCATACATTATGCATTTTCCAGTTGGGTGCAGCCTGCAGAGTACCAGAAGGTCACGTGGTTTTCAGAAAGTAGGCCCCCTCGTTCATAGTGAGAGCTTTGAATAGGAGCCCATCGGACCACGGTGATGACTCTAGAATGATGTCACCCTTTCACTGTTTGTGCACCCGTGACTCACAGTCCCGAGGTGAGGTAGTGGCCTTAGCTCTGATGCCTCTTAGTCATCAGGAAAACGTGGCATCGCACCTTAATTGTTTAGCATGCATCTGAAAGTTATTGTTGGTGAGCAAAAAGTAAACGATTACCTTATTAAAGAAGAGTTGTAGGATTTAGAGGGATCTTTTCTCAGAACTTAAATATAATATTTCTGTTTTCATTGACGCATCACCCCAAACTACATATTTTCATCAGTTCATAAAGAGCTCTTTATATTTATAAAGAGAGCAAGAATTCTTCCAAGAATCCCTCCATGTTGCATCTACAGAAGCCCAGAACAGACAAATCAGCACCTTTGCATTTTATTTGCTCCTGCTTGTTTCCCTATACCCTTTGTCATCCTTGTTTACATTTTTACTAGCAGTGACCTATTTCAGCTGCACACTCTCTATACACTCTAGTAGAACGTATTCTGCTCAGTTTTTCACTGCGGGTCTACGTTTTATTTTATTCAGCTATGTTTGTGGCTGAATGCATTTGGGCAGCTACTCTATGGTCTTATTGTTTACACCAGAGAGTAGCTGATCTCGCTATACTGGCAAGCCGACCCGCATGGCAACCGCAGCAACGGACATTGCCACAGAATTTGTGAGAACACACAGACGACAGAAGAGGAACATAGCAATTGGGGAAGAGAGGTGGTTTGCTACAACATAGACTGATGGAAAAGGGGAGATTTAAGCCATTGAGATTTCAACTGTTAAGGATAATTTGAAGTTGTAGGTTAATCAATTGTAGGTTGACAAAGTAAACCTTAATCAATTAAAGGTTTCTGATTATGACAAATCGGTTGCTGATTTGGACAAGGGAGAGGAGGTGAGAGGTTGCATTCAGGAACTTGTCACTACATCCTACACACTGCTCCTTTAGGACTGTCTGTGGGGAAGAAGCTGTCATTGCAAATGAAACGTGTTCATTTGCACTAGAGGTATTCCTGTGTGTACTAACAACACACTTAGCAGACCTCCAAAATGCTCAAAGATGCAAAGGAGAGTTTATCTTTCCTTCCTCCATTTTCTTTGATCAATATCTGTGTTTGCCCTCAGTGCCCCACAGCTTCCAACAATTCTCTAACTGCAGCTGCTTTGATTTAGCTTCAGAGAAGATGCCTCTTTTTTTCCTCACTGCACAGCATGGAAGTGCCACGTGAAAGCTCATGACTTGGAGACATCATATGGTCACCGATCCTTTGGAATACTATAGCTTAAAACTCAATTTGTAGTCATCATTAAACCTCTTTAGCAGGTATCTGGATATACCTGTATATTAAAACCTCAGGACATTATGTCACAGCTGGTAGTCAGCTGGACACACACTCACTCTGTCAGCAGTTAAAGTCTTTGTTGTTGTGCCTGTGACTTTCATCATGCTGTCATCTTGAGCATATACATATGGAAACATATATATTGTCTGGGTTGTAATCATTCATATTGAT